>VMDO01017395.1:0-45009 GCA_007922755.1 Pedetes capensis | reverse complement strand
GCTGAAGGAGTTAATTAGATCCAGAAGTTTTTTGATTGAGGTTTTGGGGTCTTTCAAGTATAAAATCATATCATCTGCAAATAATGATAATTTGACCTCTTCCTTGCCAATCTGTATCCCTTTGATTTCTTTCTCTTGTCTGATTGCCCTGGCCAGAACTTCAATTACTATGTTGAATAGAATAGGAGAGAGAAGACATTCTTGTCTTGTTCCACATCTAAGCGGAAATGGTTTTAGTTTTTTTCCATTTAATATAATGTTGGCTGTAGGTTTGTCATAAATGGCCTTTATGAAATTAAGGTATTTGCCTGTTATACCTATTTTTTCCAGTGTTTTTATCATGAAAAGGTGTTGCACTTTATTGAAGACCTTTTCAGCATCAATTGAGATGATCATGTGGTTTTTGTTTGTTAGTTTCTTGATATGTTGGATTACATTAATTGATTTCCATATGTTAAACCAGCCTTGCATCTGTGGTATAAATCCCACTTGGTCATGGTGAATAATCTTTTTCCTATGCTGTTGTATTCTGTTTGCCAGAATTTTATTGAACATTTTTGCATCTAGATTCATAAGGGAGATGGGTCTATAATTCTCTATCTTAGATGAATCCTTTCCTGGTTTGGGTATCAGGGTGATGGTAGCTTCATAAAATGTATTTGGGAGTGTTCCCTCCTTTTCTATTCTTTGGAATAATTTGAGGAGGACAGGTATTATCTCTTCTTTACATTTTGGTAGAATTCTGCCATGAATCCATCAGGACCTGGGCTCTTCTTTGTTGGGAGACTTTTAATTACGTTTTCTATTTCTGTATAGGTAATGGGCTTGTTTAGGTCAGTTATGTCTTCTGGGGATAGTTTTGGTAGGTCATACATGTTAATAAATTTGTCCATTTCTTCTGCATTTTCATATTTTTGGGAATACAGTCTCTCAGTAATCCCTGACAATTTTGTGTATTTCGTTGGAGTCGGTGGTTATGGATCCGTTGTCTTTCATAATCCGTACTATGTTAGATTTTTCCTTTTTCTTTTTGATGAGGTTAGCCAGAGGGGTGTCTATTTTATTAAACTTTTCAAAGAACCAACTCTTAGTCTTATTAATTTTTTGAATTATCTCTTTAGATTCTAATTGAGATATTTCTCCCTTTACTTTTGTAATTTCCCTCTGTATGTTCCATTTAGGGTTGTTGTTTTTTGTTGGATTTCTAGGGTCTTAAGCTGTGTCAATAGGTCATTTATTTGTCTCATTTTTATTTTATTGATGAAGGCACTTAATGCTATGAACTTCCTTCTTAAAACTGCCTTTGCTGTATCCCATACGTTTTGGTATGATGTGTTTTCATCATCATTTGATTGTAGGAATTTTTTAAATTCCAATTTGATTTCATCAATAATCCATGGGTCATTCAGTAGTGAATTATTCAGTCTCCATGAGTTTGTAAAGTTTCTGGAATTATTCATGCTCTTGAGCTCCAATTTTATCCCATTATGATCTGATAAGGAACAAGAGATAATTTGTATATTCTTGAACTTGTTGAGGGAGTTCTTATGGACTAGCATATGATCTATTTTAGAAAACGTACCATGTTGAGAGGAGCAGAATGTGTATTCCTCATCGTGTGGATAAAATATTCTGTATATATCTGTAAGATCCAGCTGGTTTAGGGTGGAGATTAGATTTGATGTTTCTCTGTTGATTTTTTTATTTTGATGACCTGTCTCTTGACACAAGTGAGGTATTGAAGTCCCCCATTATTATTGATTTTGGACCAATAAAGTCCTTTATATTTCATAAGGTTTGTCTTATAAAGCTAGGAGCTCCTATGTTTGGGGCATATATATTAAGGAGCGTTATTGATTCTTGATCGATTGTTCCTTGTATTAAAATGTAGTGACCATCCTTATCTCTTCTAATTAATTTTGGAGTGAAATTTATTCTATCTGAAATTAAAATTGCCACATCTGCTTTCTTTTGTTCCTCCCCCTGCTAGGTGTACATTTTTCCAGCCCTTAACTCTCAGTTTATTCCCGTCTTTGTGGGTTAGATGAGTTTCTTGAATACCGCATATTGATGGTTTGTGTCTTATCATCCAATTAGCCAATCTCTGTCTCTTAATTGGTGAGTTAAGACCATTTACATTAATACATTAATAGAGATTATTGAGGAACATTTATTGTCATTTATCCAATCATTACCTGTTACTGATTTATGATTCATGTTTGCTTTGGACCTTTCTTGTGTTGGACTCATCTCAGTTAACTGGTTCTTTGATTTCCTTTGTAGGGTTGTCTTAACTCTCCTAGAAGTGGTAATTGATTTATTATCCTCTCCAGTGCTGGTTTGGTTGTGGCATATCATTTAAAAGCTTCAATGTCATTAAATATCTTATATTCCTCATCTATTATCAACAATAATTTTGCTGGATATATTAGTTTAGGCTGGAGATTGTTTTTTCTTAATATTTGAATCACCTGTGACCATTCCTTTCTAGCTTTCACTGTTGATATGGAAAAGTCTGCAGTAATTTTTATTGGCTGTTTTTTATAAGTAATAAGGGACTTCTGTCTTGCTGCTTGCAGGATGGCCTCTCTGGTATCTAGTGATAGAAATCGAGCTACGATGTGTCTCGAAGATGATCTTTTTAAATCAGCCTTCCTGGGAGTCCTGAAAGTCTCAGTGGTGTATGTATCCATTTGCTGTGCTATCTTTGGGAAATTTTCCTTGAGGATATCATTTACTAGGTTGTGAAGTCCTCCAGTGATTCTTTCTTCTCGTTCAGGAATACCCATGATTCTTATATTTCTTCTTTTCACTCTATCAGAGTTCTCTTGGAAATCTTTTTTTAAAACTTTTATCATTGATTCAATTTCTAATTGCTTGTGCTTCAGCTTGTTTATGTCATCTTCTGCCTCAGAGATCCTTTGCTCTGATTCATCCAGTCTTGAAGAGAAGGATTCTTTAGCCATGTCCAATTCTGATAATTTGGATTGAGTATCAAGCAAAGTGGCTTGATTTTTCTTAATCATTTCTAACTGGGATGACAGAGCAGTTTCCAAATTAGAAACCTTTCTTTCAATTATCTCAAGTGTATTTTTAGTATTTGTCTTTATTTCTCTTAGCATATTTATAACCATGACTCTGAACTCCGACTCAGAGATCTCTAGTAATTGCGAGTCGTTTGTGTCTGTATGATCTGTGGAGCCTTCAGCTCCATCCTGCCCCCTTGTGGTTTTTGTGATTTTATTTGATTTTCCCATAGTGCGGTCCGGATAACAGAATCTACCAGTCCGACTCCAGGCGGGGGTAAGGGTTAGGGAGGCGATAGATTCCGTTTCTCTTCTGTGGGGTGAGAAAAAGGGGGGGATCTGGTGATAGAAGAGGTGGAAGGAGGAGATAGAGGACAGAGGTTAGTAGAAATTACTGTCAAAGTTAATATTAAGGTTGAGATTTAAGGAATAAATTATTAGAACAATGACACATATATAACTTAAGAAATAGAGAAGGAGGGTAGAAAAAGGGCAGGGAGTAAAAGAAGAAAGGAAGAAAAATAGGGAAGAAAAAGAGAAAAATAAAAAGGAAAAAAAAGAAAGAAAGAAAAGAAAAAAAATAAAAAGAGGCAAATCTCACATATGCACTCTCCCAAACACTAATAAAAACACTTGTAGTCGGGTGCAGTGGTGCATACCTGCAATCCCAGCGGCTTGGGGGTTGGAGGTAGGAGGGACGCAAGCCTGATTTCTGTGCAACCCAATTAGACCCTGTCTCAAAGAGCAAAAAAAAAAAAAAAAAAAAAGGGGGTCCTTGGGTGCAGCGTGGCAGTCCAGCACCTACCAGACAAGCAGGCACAGAGCTCTGAATTCAAACCCCCATAGAAGGGAAAAAAATTATAGTTCTAATAAAATTAAGATAAAAATTTTTTAAAAAGTAAAATACAAAGAAAAAATAGAATAAAATATAGAATTCCAGACCTCATGCATAGACTCTCCCCCATACCTATAACAACTCTTGTAGTCAGGTGAGGTGAAGGACGCCTGGAATCCCTGTGACTTGTGGGATGGGGGCAGGAGGGTCTCAAGCCCAAAATCTGTGCAGCCCAGCAAGAGCCTATCTCAAAAAGCAAAAAATGTATTGGCTGGGGACACAGAGTGTCAGTCCAGCTTCCACAAAGAAAGCAGGCTCAAGACCCTGTTAATAGTAGAAACATATTATCTTGAGGATGGAGTCTGAACTAATTACACCCAGTTCGACCAGGTGGATTCGATAATGCAGGGTGTAATGTTCCCAATAGAGCTCAGGGTGGCAGTATTTCCACACAATCCGCAGTAACCATCGGTCTTATTGGGTCCATGTAGCCAAGCTCTTCATAATAATCTGGAGTTAATTGGGGCCCCGAGTGCCCAAAGAGATTGTTCCACGAAATATTCTGTGACTATTGTATTGTTCGAGAGGCAGTGGAACCTGTGGGGTCTTCCCTGAAGTTCTCCCTGTCCCACGTAGATTGGGCGCCAATTCCCCATATCAGAGATTTCCTCCCCAAAACCTTTTCGTGTGCTGCAGTCGTGCTCGGAACTTCTCCACCTGCAGCAAACTGCGCCGCCAGTTTCCGCCGAAAAGGAGCTCCCCAGCCGCGCAAGACTTACTAGCCTCCACAAGCCCCAGACCTCTCCGCAGCACAGTGGGGTGATTTGGGCTCACCTCTGATGTGTCTGGGATCCGGGTATATGTGTGCCCAAATTTCTGAGGAGTTCACGACTGTAGGCCTGACCTGCCACAACAGAAGGGAGGGAGCCACGTCTCAGCTCTAGACTCGGATCGCTGGCACCGGCTTCCCCCGTTAGCTCCACGGCCGTTATGGAGGGCGTCCATATGCGCCCTCACGGTGACTCACCTAGGATCTGCAGTCTGTGTCCCGCAGGCGTGGTGAGAGTGTGAGAGTGTGCTGCCAAGGTTGCACTCCGTGTTGGGTCCGGGCCCGTGGGTGCGTGTGCGCGAAATCCCCTCCAAGTCTCTGGGATTCTATCCGCTGTCTGTGTGATGGCGAAATTGTGGTGGTCCCGCTGTTGGCCACTGTGTAGCTCCTCTGAAGACTAATCCTTGATTTCGGTGTACGCCTAGTTTCATTTTCTATCAAACTAAATTATCTCTGTTTCTATTTATTCAATTTGATTTTTAAACCCCTAATTGAGGCTTCCTATTGCTCCGGGACAGACGGTGTGTGTTATCTGTCCGCCCTCTTTTGATTTCTTGACTACTGCTTCCACAGGTGTTGATTGTAGAACTAAGTAAGGCAAAATGTTGGACAACCTCAATCTTTTCTCCATTTATCATGAAGCTGCATACTGACCCAATTGTAAGGATTTTTGTCTTGCTGATGTTGAGATGCAATCCATACTAAAGGCTTTGTTCTTTGATCTTCATCAATAAAGGTTTCAAATCATCTTCACTTTCAGCAAGCAGATGAGTATTTGTCTAATCAAGATGGCCATTTTTGTTCTTCATAAAGTTCAGCTTCTCGGATTATTTGCTCAGCATAGAGATTAAAGAGGTATAGTAAAAAGATATGGCCCTTATACACGTTTTTCCTGAGTATAAACCAGACAATGTTTCCTTGTTCTATTCCTATGACTGCCTCCTGGTCTATGTACAAAGTTCTCATGAGAACAGTACCTAAAAACAACAACAATTAAGTTCCCTGGTGTTCTCATTTTTCACAATATTATCCATAATTTTTTTTGTGATCCATAGAGGCAAATGCCTTTGCATAGTCAATAACATAGATGGACCTCTTTGTGGTATTCTCTGATTTCAGCTAATATCCACCTGTCATCAGCAGTGATGTCTCTGGTCCATCCCCTCTTCTGCATTTGGCTTGATTTTCCAGCAGTTCCCTGCCTATATAGTGCTGCAGTCACTTTTGAATGATCTTTAGCAAAATTTTACTTGTGTGTAATATTAATGATATTGTTTCATAATTTCCATATTCTCTTGGATCTTCTTTCTTGGGAATAGGCAGAATTATGGGCCTCTTTCATTCAGTTGGCCAGGTAGTTATTTACCAAATCTATTGGTATAAAAAAGTTAACACCTCTAGTGCTGCATCTCTTTGTTGAAACATCTCAATTGGTATTCTATCAATTTCTGGAGTATTGTGTTTTGCCAGTACCTTCGAGGGAGCTTCTATTTCATTTTTGCTTACCATTAGTTCCTATCATATTCAACTTCTTGACATGGTTGGCCTTCCAGAAGTTCTTTTTGGTATGACTCTGTGTATTCCTTCCATCTTCATTTTTTTTTTTTTTTTTTTTTTTTTGCGGTACTGGGGGTCGAACCCAGGGCCTCGGGCTTGCATGCTTTGCAAGTGCTGAACCACTGAGCTGCATCCCCAGCCCCCCCCTTTTTTTTTTTACTTTTTGAAACAAGGTCTCACTAAGTTATGCAGACTGCCTCTGGTCTCGAACTTGCAATCCTCCTGCCTCTGCCTCCGAAGCCACTGGGATTACAGGTGTGTGCCACAGTGCCTGGCCTGTATTCCTTCCATCTTCTTTTGATTTTTCCTGCATTGTTTAATATTTTCTCCATAGAAACCATCACTAATGCCACTTGAGGCTTAAACTTCTTCTTCAAATCCTCATGATTGAGAAAAATAGAGCATGTTCTTCCTTTTTGGTTTTCTACCTCTAGCTCATTGCACATGTCCTTATAATATTTGATTTTTGTCTTCTCAAGCTGCCTTTTTACATATTCTATTTAGTTCTTTAACATTATCATGTGTTCCTTTTACATTAAATGCTAGATATTGAAGGTCAATTTTCAGAGTCTCTTTTGACATATAATTTGGTCTTTCCTTTTTTTCTTTTTTCAGTCTTCTTAGTAACCTTTTTCTTTTCTCATGAATGATGTCTTTGATGTCAAGCCACAACCAGTCTGGTCTCCAATCATTAGTGTCTAATGCATTAAACCTGTTCTTGAGGTAATCTCTGAACTGAAGTGAGATATACCAGTCCGTTATAGCTCATTGATACCTAGGGTGTTGATGTTTATGCACTCTGTTTCCCTTTTGAGGATTTCTAATTGTCCTAGTTTCATACTACAAACAATTGGCATTCCTAAAGGATGTTTTCAGTTGTTCCTTCTCATTTTGAGTCGAGACACATCACCAAAAGGAGGTCCCGGGGCTTTACTCTATTCCTGTCATTAAGGTGGCCTCTATTTTGAAGATTCAATGCTTACCCAGTTGTCATTTGAGTGTCTTCCAATCTGGAGGACTCATTTTCTGACACTATATCTGGTATTATTTTTCTGCTACTCATAGTGTTTCCAATGGCTACTTGTTTCAGGAGTAGGTTAGCCATTCTTTCTCTCTAGTCTATCTTAATCTGGAAGCTCACCTGAAACCTGTCCACCATGTGTGACCCTGCTAGTATCTGTAATACCCAGGGCACAGCTTTCAGTATCACAGCAACATACAAGTCTCCACAAAGTATCATTCTGACAGACATGTGCAGGAGGGCAACTATAGAAAACAATAATATTTGTACATTCAAAAGACTAAAAGAAAGTCAAAAGTTTTCATTTTAAAGAAATGATAAATGTTTAATGGTATACATGTGTTAAACACATTAAAACATCTCACAGTATACATTGTTGTTGTTGTTGTTATGTGCTGTCAAGTCAGTATCCAACTCATAGCTACCCTACTTACAACAGGTGAAACACTACTATCAGTGCTTTTCTGCTGTTTATAGGGTTTTCAATGGCAGATTGATTTTGGGAGTGGGTTGTTGGGTCCTTCTCCCAAGCCTACAGTGTCTGTTGCTCCCAGGCAGTCTCTCATCCAAGTAATAACCAGGCCCTACCCTGCTTAGCTTCTGAGGTCTGATGGGACTGGATGCCACAGGGCTATGGCTATAGGCACAGTATACATATATATCAAAATATTACATGGATCCCTAACATACTCCATTTATATGTACAACTTTTATGTTTTCATGTATCAATTAAAAATAAATTTATCTGGAAAAAAGTAGGAATCATTTTCTTTTGGTATCAGAAGAGATCAGAAGTAAGCAGAAGAAGGTATTCTCACAAGTGCCTGTTTTATACTTAACATCAACTATTTTATACTATTTTAGTAAACATAAATTTGATCATCACAAACATATATCACACTTCTAAGACAGCTCAAGGGCTGTTTATTGAATATGAATATAATTGAATTACCAGCAACTCAGGAGGCAGAGGCAAGAGGATCACAAGTTTGAAGCCAGAGGTAGTCTGTCTGACTTAATGAGAACCTGTCTTAAAAAAAATTAAAAAATGATCTAGGGTGCAGTTCAGAGTTATAATGCTTGCAATGCAGGTATGAGGCCCTTTGTTCAATGCTCCAGTACATAAAATAAAATAAAATAGATAAAGGATATATTTTAATTAATTCACTTGAAATAATTTGTTTAATAATCACCTAAGGGACATTTTCAAGATTGTCTTATCATTCATCTTATTTTTAGTCATCTTATTTTCTCATACAGTAAGTATGCATTTTCCCGTTTTCCAACAAGTATGCCTTTCTCAGTAGTACATGAAGTGTCTGACTTATTGAATCTATGTCTCTTTTGATAACCAGAGAGAGCCCTCTATAAACCTTGAACAAAATAGAAGCTCAATAATTTCAGAAATGACAAATAGCTTATTTTTCATACAAAGCAGAGAGAATACGTCAAAAAGACCTGTTTGAAGTTTGCTTTAACATTGCAGAGGAGTTATTTGGATCTGTCATTATGAAGACACACTTGCAAAAGAAGATACCACAGATCAACTGAAGTGATTATACCATGAAAGAATTGGCATTAAA
Source organism: Pedetes capensis (assembly GCA_007922755.1). Taxonomy (NCBI): domain Eukaryota; kingdom Metazoa; phylum Chordata; class Mammalia; order Rodentia; family Pedetidae; genus Pedetes; species Pedetes capensis. The sequence continues at coordinate 36,158 of VMDO01017395.1, read as the reverse complement.
ATACTCTGCCTCTTGAGCTAAAACTTGAAGGGATTTAGGGCCTAAGAATCCAGGAGCTTCCCTAGTATAAGCTTAATGTAAAATAGATTCTTCATTCAACAAATGAAGATTCATGAAATGAACAATTCTGATCATTTATCACTAGGCTGGGGTTTTTCTAGATGTGGTTTAACAACTGATCATTACTGTTGCCTTTATTAATATAGATTGAGGACTCCTTCCAGGGAAAGATGACACATTAGAGGCTTCCTCTATATGACTCCCTGATAACAGAGGACAGATAATGTCTGAAGAGAGAGAGACATGAGCACCAGTAAAATGAAAAAGATAACAGGAGCTGAAAAGCTTGGAGAAACAGAATGGTACATACATAAAGCAGGAGAAAGCCAGCAATAAAAGCCAGCAATAAGAGCCTGCTCCCAAGAAGGAAGGGGAAGCCAAAGCACAGACCACAAGGTAACCCAGGATTTGGTGTGATAGTCATTTCTAGGGCATGGCAGACCAACTTTGAAGAAGAAATCTATATTGTCACGCCCATAGTAAGAAAAACAGCATGGTACTGGCAAAGGAAAATGCATATTGACAAACAAAATAGCATAAAAAACCCAGAGATTAACCCATGCAGTAACAGCCACCTGATTTTCAAAGGTGCCAGAAACATACATTGGAGAAAAGACGATCTCTTCAACAAAGACTACTTGGAAAACTGAATATCCATATGTAGAAGAATGATATTAAATCCCTCCCTCTTACTCCATACAAAAATCAATTCAAAGTGAATCAAAGACCTTAATATAAGACCAGAAACTTTAAAACTACTACAAGAAACTTAAAGAAAACACTTCAAAATAGAAACATTAGCAAGGACTTTCTGAATAGGATTCTAATAGCTCAGGAAATAATGTCAAAAATTGGCTAATGGGATTTTATGAAATTAAGAAGCTTCTGCACAGCAAAGGAAACAATTAGCAGATTGGAGAGATAGCCCAAAAAATGGGAAAAACATATTTGATAGCCACACAATGACCAGAGGATTAATACCCATTTGTTGTTGTTGTTGTTGTTGTTGTTGTTGGTAAGTGCCTTCAAGTCAGTATCCGACTCTAGTGACCCTGCATACAACAAGCGAAACACTATTATCAGAGCTTCTCTGCTGTTTATAGGGTTTTCAATGGTGGATTGATTTTTGGGAGTGGGTTACCAGGTCCTTCTCCCAAACCTACAGCCCCCGGTGTTCCCAGGCGATCTCCCATCCAAGTACTAACCAGACCCTACCCTATTTAGCTTCCGAGATCTGACGGGATCAGATGCCACAGGAAAAAACTAAAAAAATTAAACACCAAAAATTCAAAATAACCAAATCAATAAACAGGCAAGTGAATTTAAAATATTTATCAAATGGTGAAGTACAAGTGGCTAATAAACATATAAAAATGTTCAGCACATTTAGCCATAAGAGAAATGCAAATCAAAACTACATTGAAATTCCACTTCATTCCAGCCATAAAGGGTAACATCAACAAAACAACAACAAATGCTGTTGAGAATGAGTGGCAAAAATTCACCTTAATACTCTGTTGGTGGGAATGTAAATTAGTATAGCCACTTCAGAAATCAGTATAGGGATTCCTCAGAAAACTATAAATAGAACTATCATATGATCTAGCTATACCACTCCTCTGTATATAATGGAAGGACTATAAATCACCATACCATAGAGATACCTGCATATCCATGTTTATTGTGGCATATTCACAATAGCCAAGGTATTGAATCAGCCTAGATGTCCATCAGCAGATGAGTAGTTAAAGAGAATGTTGTATATATACACAATGGAGTTTTATTCATCCATAAAGAAGAACAAAATTATGTCATATACAGGAAAATGGATGGAACTGGAGATCGATATGTTAATCAAAATAAGCTAGATTCAGGAAGACAAATATAATACCAGGTACCATGGTATATACCTGTAATCTAAGTGATTCAGGAGGCTGAGGCAGAAGGATTGCAAGTTTGAGGCTAGAGGCAGTCTGTGCAATTTAGCAAGATCCTATCTAAAATTAAAAAAAAAGTGTGAGGGGGCTTGCGGGTACAGCTCAGTGGCAGAACAGTTGTCTAGCAAGTGTGAAGTCCCAGGGACTCAACCCTCAAGTACTGTCCCACCTCCAAAAAAAAAAAAAAGAAAGAGAAACAAAGATCTCATGTTTTCTCTGATATGCCAAATCTAGAACTAATAATAATAATTAATAATAATAATAATAATAATAAGAAGAAGAAGAAGAAGAAGAAGAAGAAGAAGAAGGACATGAGAGTGGGAGGATGATTATTTGGGAATAGAAGAGGACCACTAGTAGGGGATAGAGGATAGGGATGACAAGAGTGGGGACAGGGGATAATAAAGTCAAATTAAATATTACACATTGATAAAATTCAAGTAGGAAACCTATTACTTTGTATACAGAATATACACTAATAAGAAATATTGATTGACCAAATATTCAATGCTAAAGTCACTAACTACTACAAATTTAGTCGTGTGCAATCTATCTGACTCACCAAAAGAATACTGTTATCAATGTTTGTTCTGGGTTGCATTGATCATTTGCCCTAACTTGTCTCTTTTGTAAAAGACATGAGAACTATACTTTGAAGGTTGAAGGCTTCATTTTATTTAGCTATCTATTCTCAGAGCTTCAAAGAACAAAGCCTTGATTATGGATTGTAACTCAACATCAACAAACAAAAGTCCTTTCAACTGGGTCCATAAGCAAATTCATGATAAATGGAGAAAAGATTGAGGTTGTATAAGATTTTACTTTACTTGGTTCTATAATCAACCCCCATGGAAGCAGTAGACCAGAAGTTAAAATATGCATTGCATTGAGAAAAACTGTGACAAAATACCTCTTTAAGGTACTGAAAATAAAGATGTCACATTGAAGACAAAGGTGAGCCTGATTCATGCAATTATATGTTCAGTTGCATTATATGGTAGTGAAAGCTGGACATTGAATCAGGGAGACAAGAGAAGAATTGATACTTTTAAGTTATGGTGCTGGAGAAGAATATTGAATATACTATAGACTACTAAAAGAATCAACAAATCTGTTTTAGAAGACGTGCAACCAGAATGCTACTTGGAAGCAAGAATGGCCAGACTGCATCTTAAGTGTTATGGACATGTAGTTAAGAGGGACCAATCCCAGGAGAAGGACATCATGATTGGGAGAATGGCAGGTCAATGAAAAAAGGAAAACTCTTGATTATATGGATTGCTGCAGTGTCTGCCACAATATGCTTAAATATAAATAAGATTATGTGCCTGGTACAGAGTTGGGGACTGTTTTGTTTTGTTGTACATAGGGTTGCTATGAGTCAGATTTGACTCGACAGCACCTAACAACAACAATTTTCAGAGCCAAACATACAATGGGAGCTGAGTAAACTTTATAAAGCATTAATTTTTGTAGCTCTGATTGTTGAACCAATTCTGTGTGTGAACTTGACAAAATGTTACTCTGTAGCCACAGTTTTGCTGTTAGAGTGGATGTTTACATAATAGGGTGAGTTTCTTTTTGTGTAGTAAATTAACTACACAATTGAAAATACTTTAGTAAAATTCCAGGGACATAGTAAACACACAGAAAGTATCACCTATTATCTTATTAGAAATTTTATTACTACTTTCATAATTACTAAGTTTTTAATATTTTCTATGTGAAAGGTGTTTCAAAAACAAAACTTATAAGTGTTTTTTTAAACTCTAAATAATGATACTCTCATGCGCCTTTCAGCTTGTCATGCACCAAGGGCTTGCGTGTTCCTGTGATGCTGAAAGCTATGCCACTGTTATCTCAGAAACCAACAAGGCCACCCACTGTGGTACACAATTTTCAGCCGACAGACTAGGGAGAAAGACCCAACAGCCCACTCCTGAAACAAGTAGCCACTGGAAACCTTATGAATATCAGAGAAGCACTGTCAATCTAGTGCTGGAAAATGAGCCTTCCAGGCTTGATGGCATTCAAGAGAAGACTGGGGAAGAGTTTCCTCCTCAACATAGAGTTGCCCTTAATGACAGGAATGGAGTAAAGCCCCTGGGATCTCCTTTTGCTGATGTGGCATGACTCAAAATGAGAAGAAACAGTGGCTGCAATAATGGGCTCAAACATAAAAGATTGTGTACATGGCACAGTGTATGGTAGTGTTTTGTTGTCTTGTACAAAGTGTCACTGTGAGTGAGATCCAACTTAAGGACACCAACAACAACAAATAATGACTGATCAATCTGAGTCTTGTGACTTATGAATCACACAGAATATCCTTGCTTTGAGGCTTTATTGGAACTCTAAGTGATATTGAATTCTTCCCAGGGACTCTTAAATGCTCCTGGTTAATATAGGTGAGGCCAAGGACTAGGGAAATATGTTGTGCCTGCCCTCTATAATTGACACAACAGAAAATACAATCTAACATAATTCTCAGTCAGTATACACTGACTAATTTCAGCTTTTTAAAAATTACTTCATATTTTATCAATATATTTTTAAAACTGCAAAGACAATAAACAATGGGCCCTAGATAGCAGATGACATTTTTTAATCTCTCTTTGACAGAAGGGAAATGATGTTGTACATAGATAATTTAGTCTTTTTGTGTAAACTTTTGTCAGGATGGAGTCTAATTTAATTATAACTTAAAGCAATATACAAAACAGTAATAAGTCCCTTTTGTACAATACTTAGTATGTGCCAGAAACAATATAAATTATTTAAACTATATTAAATAATTTAACTATTTAGATAATATTACCTAGTATATAATACTATCTATGTTGTATAGATAAAGGAGTTGAGAACCAAGAAAATTGAAGATTTTCCAAGATCAAAGACTCTTTTAGTGAAAGATGCATCTGGTAACAAAAATACAGGTGTCTGTGATGTTCAAATATGAGATCTTTACTATTATCATGCTCTGATTCAAAATAGCTATTCCTAAATCTATGTCATTAAAAGACTGTGTATAAGGGATCACTGAGTTTTGTTTCTTTTGAAGAAACAGTTCCTCAAAATGTTTAGATGTACTAGCGTGAAAATGCATATATATAATCAGTATATATATCCTTTAATTTGTGCATCGACTGATTTGTCAGGCTTGTCATTTTTTTAGCATATTTCACTCTTTTTGTCAAACTTTCTAACAAGCTCAAACTAATGAAAACAACATGACAGTTCTGACAGGTATCTGTTTACTTCTCTGTTTCCTTTTTCTGATTCACTGGTCTGAAGAAGTCTTGGTCTAAGTAGCAAAGGGGCAAATGTGAACAGCACACTAAACATCCCATCTTATCAAAACTCTTATGATTGCATACTCTCAGTGGCATTTTCAGGATGTAAGTGAAATTATTCCAGAAACCCTTTCTTCTAAGATTCATTATGGAGCAGGATAGTTGTTAGCACGATAATACCTTATTCATTAAGGAAATGAAATAAAAATAGAGGGAAATTTTAAAAAATAAATGATAGAAAGGAAAGAGAAATACAAGCTTCTGACAGGTAAATTCATTTTTCCCATCATCACTAATTTTCATTTTCCAAGCAGAATAATACATTTTGAGTCAAAGGACAAAAATAACAGAATTTAATGTTAAATGTTCTCTGCACATTTTTAAGTGAGATATGACAGAAATGTAGATTGTTAGCATGAAATCCCACACAAAGAATCATGGTGGGATAACAATATTAGACACCATCATTCACTCTCTCTTGTATTTTTATTTTTTATTTCATTTATTTGTTATTGCATTTTGTCTTATTCTTTTACTTTATTTTATTTTATTTCTTATTTTTTGAGACAGAGTCTGGCTAAGTTACTCAGGCTGCCTCTGGCTTCAAACTCACCGTCTCTCTGCCTCAGCCTCCTGAAGATCACTGGGATCAAAGGCATGGTGCTTGGCTAATACTCCTTCTTAAACTTCGGTCTTCTAGTTCCTATGCTAGCATTTTCATTTGCCAAATGGTGTCCAACAGCAATTTTCTGAGAAGAAATGGTTTTAAGGAAATATAAAAATATGGAAGTTTTTCAATTTATGACTCATTTGATGATACTATTCATAGTATATGTGAAATATATAAATTATTTTTAATAAGAAAGATGTTTTCATTTTATGTGTCTAATACATAAATACATAATAATACATAATAACATTCTCAATTCCAATCCAAGTTCTACTTGCTCAATTACCTACTTTCTCCTATGTTCTCAATCCTATGTGCCATTGCTGTTAGTTTCTTAGGGATTCTCCCAGAATGCTTTTATATAAGAGAAAATACAAGTATATATTCTTTACCTTTTTTACACAAATAGTGGCACATCATTCAAATGATTTTGCACTTTATTTTTTCACTACATATTACATCTATTGTATTGTTCTACTCCAGTAAATGTAGAACATGATTGTTCTTTTAGACAATTGTTATTTTCTCTAGCATATAAATAATGGTATTTTTGTTATTCAAGTCACTTACTAATAGAGAGTATAGAATGCAGTAAAACAAAACTTTGTATCTTTCATCACTGGCTGCCTGTGTGGGTATATCTAGAATAAATTTCCAGAAGTAGAGTAGCTGAGTTAAATGTATATGCATATGTAATTTTGTCAGCTCTACAGGTTGTACCAATAATTTGAGAGGAGTATGTTTCTCCAAAATTACAGAATTCACATTTTAGGATTTTATAATCATACGGGTTTTTTTGTTAGTTTATTTTTTGGTTTGTTTTATTTTTGTAATATTGAGGGGCTTAACCCATGGCTTCATACATACATTGCAAGTGTTCTCTACCACTGTAATTCACCCCATGTTATTTTTTTATTTTTTATCTTGAGACAGGCTGTCTCCCTAAGTTACACATGCTGCCTCTGGCCTGGAAATCAATATTCTCCTGCCCCCACTTCCTGAGTCCCTGACGTTACAGGTATATGTCACTATGCCTTGCCCACAATCATGGTTTATAAAAAGGAATATGTGCGCACTGTTTTAATGTGTTTTTATCTTGTTAGAATCAAGAAGTTTATCATGCTTTAGGGACATTTTTCTTTCCTTTTCTGTGAACTTCCTGATCAAAGGTGGTATTTATTTTCCATTCACCTTTATTTGTCATTTTCTTAGAAATTTGTAAGAGTTCTGATATTTTGAAGAGAATGTTGTTGTTGTTGTTGTTGTTAGGTGCCATCAAGTCGGTATCCGACTCATAGCGACCCTCATAGGGTTTTCAATGGCATACTGTTTCCGGATTGCCTTGGGAGTGGATTGCCAGGTCCTTCTCCCATTTTTGCGGTTCTGGGAATTGAACTCAGGACGTCAGAGACTGCAGCGCAGCACTCTAGCAACTCAGCTAAATCCCAGCCCTTGAAGAGAATAGTATTTTATATTTTGATAAGAACTGGGAATATTTCCCTAGTTTGTCATTGTATTTTTTCATTGGTTTATATTTTTCCAAAAGATTTGTTAATGCAAACTTAAAACTGCAACCTTAAAATGTGTATTTGTGTGTGTGTGTGTGTGTGTGTGTGTGTGTGTGTGTGTGTGTGTGTGTGTATGTGTGTGATTTAAAAATATGGTGACTGCTACTGTCACGGGCTAGCCAACAGAAAAGGAGAGCTCTTCGGTATGGGAGGTGGTACGTTGAACCTTAGTAACAATGTGTGACAAGTTTTAACTGTGGTTACGATCCTCAGATCAGGGTTCAGAGTTCTTAACAAAAATCATCCAGTGCTCCTTGTTCAAAAAAAAGAACATCAATCAAGGTCTAACATCGAGGTGATGTTGTATTTTTTGACCTTGATGGAATTGTGAAAACTGCATTTGTACCCAGGAACACCACAGTGAACTCTGATTATTGCAAGGGTTTACTGGAGCATTTAAGAAATAATGTGTATAGAAACAGCCTGAGAATTGGGCAGACAGCTTTCATCCTCCCTCATGACAATCCTCTATGTCACACATCACAATTTTTGTCAAATGAAAACATTATAGCGTCTCCTCATCTACCTTACTCACTGAACCTGGCACTGTGTAGCTTCCGGTTCTTTTCCAAAACAAAAATGACCATGAAAGGCCAATGTTTTGAATCAGTTCAGGACACTGAGGCAGCCACAACAGTGCAATGAAAGACAATCATGAAAGAGGACTTCCAGAACTGCTCCAGAAAGTGGCAAAAAGAATGGAATAAGAGGGTTTGAAGCTGGTGGAGTATTTTGAAGGGGATTAAAAGCAATGTGTTGTGTTTTTTTTTTTTTCTGCAATAAACTTAAAAATTTAGACATTCACCATATGTTTTGATTACACTGTGTGTGTGTGTGTGTGTGTGTGTGTGTGTGTGTGTGTGTGCGCGCGCACGCGTTTGTTTGTGAAATGGCTGGTGAATTTAGAAACATCATTAGAAAAGATTTCTCTATTAGAGTAAATACTTGATCCATTTGCAATTTGTTGTGGCATATTAAGTGAGCTATATACTAATCTTAATTTTTTCCTTATCTCTCTATCCATTTATCAGAGCAAAATATAATAAATAGCTAATATTTTTCTACTGATATGATATACCATGTTAATCATACACTAAATCCTCATATGTGTTTAGGTTCATTTACAATTTTTATTTTGTTTTATTGATTTCTCTGCAAGTTCTATGCCAGTGCTGTACTGATATAATTACTAAAAACTTAATATCACTTGAAAATGTGAGTGTGCACACATTGGTTTTCCCTTTTCCTTGCTAGAATTTCTCTAGCTGATTTCTTTAGTTGTTTTTACACAAACATCCTAGATTTAGTTTTTTAATAATAAAGTAAATTAGTAATTTGGTATTCTCACTGTTATCATGTTAAATGTATAAACTAACTATAAATAATTATATTTATTTTATGGTTTTTTCCTATTCAAGGACATATTATGGTATGTTTTCTTTTTGTTCAAAACCTTTTGTCAGACATGGGGTCACATTCCTATAGTCCCACCTACTCAGGGGCTAACCAACGAGAATCACAAGTTCAAAGCCAGCATGGACAACGTAAATAGATCTTATCTGAAAATAAAATTTTTAAAAGGGCTAGAGATGTAGCTCACTGGTCATAGGTTGATTTCCCAGATTTACCATGAAAAAAAATTCATTGCTATTGTAAAAGTTCTTTTAAAAAATGGTTACCTATAAGCCTTACACATTTCTTATTATGCTCATTCCCAGAAATATCATCTATTATATTGATGTTTTAATTTGGAAACTCCTTTCAGTACATTATATGTGAAAATAATTATCTTGAATATATTCATTTTACAAGTCAATTTCATAATATTCTTATTTTTTTCTTGTTTTTTCTTATAGTTTTTTCTTATTTCTGTTGAGTCTTCTGGCATACAATTATACCAACTTCAAATGTAGTTAGATGAATTTACTCCTTCACTTTTTTATTGTTCCTTTTCATTGTCCTGACCAGTACTTTAAGCACACTATCTAATACTAGCAATAAGAGTGGACAGTGTCATTTATTTTTTACATTAATAAAAGTGCTTGTAACTAAGCATGATGGTGGCTTTGAAGCTGAGATGGATAAGTTTTATAAAGTAAAAAAGTATATATTCATGTTTTACTCATTGCTTTTATAGAGAATGTTGCTGGATTTTCAGTTCCCATGAAGATAATTTTCTTATAAATATTAATATTTAGATTTTATTGAGAGTTGCTAATATTGAAATATTCTTGAATTCCTAGAAAAACCATTATGAGGATTCTCATTTTAATAAGTTGTTTCTGTATGTAAATATTACATTAAAGTTTTTCACATAGCATAGATAAATTTGCTCTATATTTTAATTTTTCATATAGTTATAGTCAGATTCTTATGTCTACATTACATTCATTTTTACAGGATTTAGGAATATTTCTTCTTGAGAGTAGTCTGTACTTTAAGTAAGTCTTCAATTAACATAAAATCTACATTTACAGCCAGGTGTGGTGCTGGAGTTAAAAATCCCAGCAACTTGGGTAGCAGAGGCAGGAAGATCACAGATTTGAGGCCAGAGGCAGCATATGTAACATAGCAAGACTGTATCTCAGGTTATAAAATAAAAAAAGTCTGGGGGTGCAGCTCAGTGGTAGAGCACTTGCAAAGTATGTGCAGGCCCCGGGTTGAACTTTCTGGTAAATATATATATATATATATATATATATATATATATATACACACATATATACACATATGTGTATATATATATATATATATATATATATATATATATATATGTATACACATACATGCATACTAGAATTCAACATCTTTTGTTCGCTAATGTTTTGCTAATTAATTAAAATTCACTATAATTTACTTAAAAATACTTGGTCTTTTCCTATAAGTGTAACCATTTCTGAATTCAGTGAAATTAATTTTTCCAAAAAGCATTATCAGAATATTCATGAGAATTTATTCCCTTTCATGAACATTTTAAGTTAATTACTAAAGAAGAGAAATAGATGTCTCCAATTAATATTCACTAAACAACATGATAACCAACACGGGAAGAAGGAGTTTGGTAAGTTAATGATAACACAAGAGAAATGGCACCAAACTCCTCACAGAAAACACTGAGCCATTATTTCTATCAAACTGCCAAATCAATGATTTGAAAAGTTAATCAAATAAACAGACTTCTCATGTCCATTCAAGATTTCAGTCCCTTGAAGTTTAGGAACACAGTCAGTTGTGAACTAACATCTTCCTGGAAAATCCAAAGGGCATGTCCCAAGCAGGCTAAATTCTTTCTTTAAAAGGATTTGGATCTGCCTTCAATTTATGGTTTACCCAAAGAATGACTATATCTCCTAGTGCCACATTTGAGAAACCCTTGGCATAGTATCTTCCTAAAAGCAAACCAAGATGAGAGAAGAAGACAGACATATTCCATTTCTCCATCTTCAGCCTTCCTGCATATGAGGGCAGGAATGGCCTCAGCTTCAAGTATGTTCAGAGATTTGACTATTACTCATGCTTAGAAATTTAATTTTGAAATGAGATTATTCTACCCAGGAACAATAAGAAAAACTTGCAAGTGCACAAATTTTATACAAGTAAGATGAAGAACCAGGTTCAATAAGTAAATTTAAAAGTAAAATATGTTTCATGATGTTTAAAAAGCTAATGAGTTTTATGATTATAGTCCATGGATTGTGACAGTCAGACATTTTGCACAGTTTTATCCATGTTTTAGGATTTGGGCATTTGAAAATGAACAGAAACAAATTTTTCCTATAATATACAGATGATCTTTGAACAACATGGGTTTGAACAGCACAAGACAATTTATATATGGATTTTTCTGAGATCTGTATAAATTTGAAAAAACTTGCAGACAAAGTATATGCCCCAGAAACACTGAGAAAAAGAAAAGTTTATGCCATGAATGCATAAGATGTGCACAGATATTAGTTTATTTTGTCATTTATTACTGTAAAATATACTCAAATATATTTAGAAAACATTAAATTTCATCAAAACTTATGCACACAATTAATTAAAGACCATATAAAGCTGCATTCAAAGTAGAGAAATATTAGTAAAGATAAAGATGTGATGCCTACAGCCATACCACTGTGACGTCCGATCCCATCAGATCTCAGAAGCTAAGCAGGGTCAGGTCTGGTTAGTACCTGGATGGGAGACCTCCTGGGAACACCAGATACTGTGGGCCTGGGAGAAGGACCCAGCAACCCACTCCCAAAAATCATTCTGCCATGGAAAATCCTGTGAGTAGCAGAGAAGCACTGACAATAGTGTTTCGTCTGTTGTACATAGGGTCACTATGAGTCAGATACTGACTCAATGGCACCTAACAATAGCAACAAGGATATGATATTATATCATAGCTGCATAAAATTAACTATTGTAATACTATACTACTATAACACATTCATCGCCAGTTCCTGTTGCTGTGGTGTTAAGCTCAAGTGTTGCAAGCATTTGCCTAAAATCCACCCGTGATGGTAATCATCTGTGCATGAACACTTCATATCATCAGTAAATTTTACATCAAAGTAAAAAGTGATGTCTCATGGTTCTTAAATATTTTTCAGCCTATATGTAATACATATAACATAAAAATAAGTGCTATTTTATGTAAACAATAAGTAGTCCACAGTGGGCTTCTAATAGTTCAGCTTTGGTAGGAATTAGAATTTATTCTCCAGATTTTAGAGTTTGGGGTTCAGCATCCCTGTTCCCCAAAGTTTTCAATGCTCACCTCTACATAAAGCCAACTTTTATGATTGACTTTTGTTTTTTTCAGATAGTTTTTCTATAAGCAATTTATTTCCAACATTTCTCTATACTCCAATCTCCAAATTGTTGAATGCTAGAAAATGGTATTTAATGGTATGCTCTGGCCCTACAAATTCCTTGACTTACAAAATGGTCTTCTTAAACATATCCCATAGATGCAATCACACATATTCATAAATAAGTAGAATTAAAAAAACTTATTGCAGCATTTTTTTTAAAAGTGAAAGATGAGAAAATACCAAAAGTCATTTGGAAGAAAGCAGATGAAATAAATTTTAATAATTTATAAAAGGGCGTACTACCTTATGCCCAAAAGAGAAAGAAAAGAGATGGCACCTCATAAATTAATATTGGAGAAATCAAGAATTTTGGTAAATGAAAATAAGAGGGTGAAGGACATTATTTAATTTGTATGAAAAGAACAAAATGGGATAAATACAAATACATTTTAGATGTTGTCATAGCACAGAATAACCTGTCACTGCAAAGAATTCCAAAGAGCTGCTAAAAATCCTCTGAGTGACTCAGAGAATAGGAAGAAGGGGAGAGACAGGAAGTAAAAAAGGTGAATGGAACATATTCTTGAGGAGTTTTATGCATACAAACAGTGTTCCCTTGGTAACCAAGCACTCAGAAAAAGTCAAGCATTTAATTTTGTTTGCCATCAGTCTTAAATTAACATATGTTCAGTTTCAATCATTCTCTTCTCCTTTAAGCAGGATTAGAAAGATCTCCTTGAAATATGACTTTTCAGCTATATTCTTTTTTTGTTTGTTTTTGTTGTTGTTATTGTTTTTGCTGTTGTTGAGACAGGCTCTCACTATGTAGCCAAGGATGGCCTCAAACTAACACAAAGCTCTGGCTGGCCTCCAACTCGTGATCTTCCCCTCTCTGCCTTCCAAGTGCTGGGAAGACAGGCCTGGGTCACCATATCTAGCTATATTTCTCATTAAGACGAAAAAGGAAAAAAATATTAAAATACAGTTTTTCTGCAACAATGCTCTTTATCTTTCTTCACTGCACTCTTGCTGAGTGACCAGCTCAATTTCCTTGTCTAGTGTGGTGCTTAGGCACTGACAGACATGAGAAATGGAAAACCTCTTTTACTCTTGGTTCAGACACTAGACCCATCCTGAAGATTCAACCTGAAAATTAAGGTTGATATTCTCTGGTTATTTTTTTGTCATTTCAGAGGTGCCCACATTGACATTTGAAGAACAATTACCTGCTCAAGTTTGATATAAACAAACATTAGACTTATTGTGATAAAGGCAATTATCCTAATTTTTTTGAATGTGCCACTTAGATCCCTACCCATTCTTCTTATACAATTGAATATTGGGAAACACTTTATTCACTAGCTACTTCCTTTGTTTCACATAAAACTGACTGTATGACTGCTGTACACTAATTTGCTTCAGCTTCGCAGTGGACAGTATGAATACTCAGCGTCTCACTCCTCAACATTCCTTCATTTTCCTTATAAACAGAGCATGAGTCTTTTCCCTGGCTAGTTTTCTGTTGATCTCCAATCCAACTCTTTGATCTACAACATTACATGCTTTTTCTAAATCTAGGAAATGACTCAATATAACGTAAGTCAAGTTAGATTCACTGAGTTTACCACTGGAATTCAGAGTGAGATGTTTAGGTTTGGCCTGCTTGGCCTGGCCTACTTTTGAGGGCTTCATCCAATGGCTGTTCGACTTTCATTTACCTCACTCTATAATTTTTGATCTGCTTGGTTTTGGGGATCTCCCTGGTGCTCCCATTGTCCCTGGTCAGTGCTGAGGCAGAGATGACTTCCTCTGTGGCAGCATCCTGGCATGTTTGGTGAAGAAGGAGCAGCTCTGGTCTTTGAGTTGAAGCAGCTTCCCTGCTGATGCTTGTTGTGACAGGATAACCTCTGTGATGAAGCACTGAAACCAAGCAGGGTCAGGCCTGGTTAGTACTTGGATGGGAGACCACCTGGGAACACCAGGTGCTGACAGCTTGGGAGAAGGATCCAGCAATCCACCCTCAAAAATCAATCTGCCATTGAAAACCCTATGAATAACACAGAAGCACTGACACTAGTGTTTTGCCTGTTGTACATAGGGTCACTATGAGTTGGATACCAACTTGACTGCACCTAACAATAATTGTGATTAAAGTGGCTTCTTGGGTGCCTCTGATGTGACCCTTTATTGTATTTTCTCTTTCTAATCTAGCATTGCTGTGTGCCTCTCCTGAGAGTGGCTGTAAACTCTAGACCTGGCCTCACAGGGCTGCAGAGGAAGGGGTCTTGAGTGTTTGCAGAATGCCTTTCACAGGATCCTTGATTATCCACCAGATGGCCCAATGACTATGTGTCTTGACTAGGTGCCCCTCTCACTGATAACTTTATACTGAAAATACCCTTGTGCCTTTTTGCTAACCTATGCCCATTTTATTTCTACCAAGATAATCACCCTCTGGGAGAACCCTGGACCTAGAACAAAACCTACAGTTAAAGTGTCAGTTCAAGTGGGACACAGAGAAGGCTACATAACAAAATAGCAGCAGTTTTATTCCTGAATGATTCCAGGGAGCATATACCAGCATGTCTTTCTGGGCTATGAGGAAGGGGTACTATCTGGGACAAATACACTCCACCAACAGGTGAAGAGTGAGTAAAAGAGATGGAGCTGTGGGCTGCAGTCCTGGTTGGGGTCCAGGGGATTAGCCAGGTAGGTTTCCCACAGAGAGCTCTTGTTTTGAGCAAACAGGCAGGAGTTCCAGGTAGTCACACTGGGATTGAGAAGTGGTCGCTGTGTGGTTTACATAGGGTATAGAAGTCAAAGGGACAAGTCAAAGAGGTTGTATCCAGCTACTTCATAGGGAGCTAGACTCCACAAAGCGGTGTGTAAGGTAAATAGGTGACTTGACCATATTGAAGAACTGGGATGAGACTGGGCGCTGGAAGCTGTGTGGATGATTTTTAGCCCCTGCTTCTGGGAGGTAAGAGTTAAAGTTGTATTCAAAAATGGATGCTGAGACCTCATAAAATTGTAAGAATTCACCAGCTCTTGTTACATATGTGACCCTTGTCACCAAATCCTCCATTAACTTCCCCAGTGTCCATAGGCCCTGTAGAGAAATCTCAGGACCTGTAAGGAAGAGACTGAGTCCCCAGCCTGTGTATTGTTAATGGAGCTCCAGATTAGTCTCCTTGCTGGCTCTGCAACCAGCAAGGTGTTTTAGGTATGGCTTCCAATCTATGTCAGAGAGCAATGAGCTTCCCATGTCTTTTCTTCATAGTTTTTATATTGAAAAATGCCAGAGTCAGATCACCTTTCTCTCTAACCCTAGGATCTCAAAACAGTTTGCTATGTTCCTACACCTCCTTACATTTCAGAAATCTTTTGTGGCCTTTTCTACTTTTCCAGGGTTTTTAGTTTACTTAGCATTAAGGATCAAGGAGACATGGGGTTGTCCCATAACTGATGTATCAATAAATGGTTAGCCTCATAGTAAGTTTTATGTTTTTCTTCCATAGATGATCCTGAGATTCCTTTCCTGGAATATAATTGCATAAAGTGCTAAAAATAATCTTCTAGAGATATTGAATATTACAGTTTTACTGATTGTCTATAAAAGACCATATTCTGGGAAAGTATAGAAAATTCAAGGTTTTAGCCTTTTGAAACAGTCTCTCTGATCACCCTAAAGGGAACATCTATTGGGTTTTCCACTCAGTTGCTGGGGCTCAGCTCAATTGTTACAGTGCTGCTCTGCACTCTTTGAGGCCCTTAGTTCTATCCCCAGCACCATAAAAATGAGAGAAGGATGTGGCAGCCCTCTCCCAAAGCAATCCAGAAAACAATCAGCCATTGAAAACCCTTTGAAAGTCACTCTTACTGACTCCACAGCACCGAACAACAACAGCATAAAATCGAGATATATTTATTTATTTATTTTAAACTGAGATAATTTCCAGAAAATACTTATCTAAATACTTGTATCAATGTAGTCAAGATACGTACAGCCTATTTAGATTGCTAATCACACCTAGATGATCTTTTAAGTTGTAGTCTTTTACTCATTTGAAATCATTTCTTAACATTTAATCCAATTTACTAATCTCTTAATAAAAGAATAATTTTCTTTTTCTTTCTTTCTTTCTTTTTTTTTTTTTTTTTTTGCGTTACTGGGTGTTGAACCCAGGGCCTCGCGCTTGCATGCTTTGCAAGTGCCGGACCACTGAGCTGCACACCCAGCCCATTTTTTGTTAACTTTTTGAGATAGGGTCTCGCTAAATTATGCAGACTGCTTCTGATCTCGAACTTGAGATTTTCCTGCCTCCACCTCCTGAACTGCTGGAATTACAGGTGTGCACCACCATGACCCGGCAAGGATAATTTTCTAATTTAGACATTTGTTTCAGTCAAGTGGAATAGTCAATGTCATAGTTATTCAATTAACTACCAAAAGTTTTCACTTTATTGTAAGCCCTGCTCAGAAATCAACATACTAACAGAAAACTATCCAATGTAAAAATAGAGCATTTATTTCAAACTTTTTTTATTTTTATTTTTATTTTTGAGGCAGCTGAAAGTGTTTTACTACTTCATAAATGAGCCAGGGATTTTTCTCATAGTTTTTCATCTTGTCATTTTTATCTACATCAAGCAAATGTGTTGGTCTCATTTTATAACATACTAGAAAGTTTAAGAGATACCAAAGAATCTGATATATATCCTAAAAGAAGAAACTATGAAGAGAGTAGCTTTTATGTAGAGTTGCTGAAATAAAAATCCTAGGTATAATAATAAAACTGCAGACATGTCAAGAATATCTTATTTTAGTATTCTTCATAACTAAAACTGGAATATTATACAATTGAGCTTAGGAAACAATAATTTTTAAAAATAAAATATTAACCTGTGAAATTGTTTGATTCTATTTTGGTAGATTTCATTCTATTCTCATTATAATAAGACAATTCAATGACTACATACTTTGTGTTTCATTTACTTCCTTATTTCCTGATAGCTTTAACCTTGTTGCATCATCATGGCTAATAGTGTTTAGCTCATAAGATTCTTAAAGAGGGAAATGAATTCATATTAAATGATCACCTACTATGTAGCTGAGAATGACCTTACTGCTTTACTTCTTCATCTCCTTTTTTCTTCTTTTTATTCATATTTTATAAATATTAACAAAGAATCTCATATGAGTTAAAAATTATTCATTGACTTCACAAATAAAAGTGGAGAATTTCAGATAAAAATCTAGTATTGTTTAGTTCCAAGATTATCCTTTTCCCAGTCAACCACATTTTTATAACATTTGACCCCAAATCACATCAACTAATTTGGCCTTCAAAATTATTTCCTGTCTCTATTCATATTGAAGTGATATGCAAGTGCTTATAGAGATTTCCTGTATATAAATGGTGCACATTAGTGATAGTCTTAGATTAATACATAGCTATTTGCCATTTAGTTACTCATTTTATGAAAATTTATTAACTTTTTTGAAATCACAGACATCCTATTGAAACCATAATGGGAAATATATTTTAACTGAATCCCAGAAGATTTCATAATGTACTATCAATGATATATTTGTTTTGTTGATGTTAGGTTCCAGTTGAGTAGGTATCCTCAATTGTATCCTATTCCTTGTGACCATACTGACAATAGGCGAAACACTATTATTAGTGCTTCTCTACTATTCACAGGGTTTTCAATCGCTGATTATTTTTTTGGGAGTGGGTTGTCTGGTCCTTCTCCCAAGCTTAAAGCACCTGGTGTTCCCAGGTGATATCCTACCAAAGTACTAACCAGGCTCGATCCTGCTTAGCTTCTGAAATCTGATGGGATTGGATGCTATAGTGGTATGGCTGCAGGCTAATGATATATTTAGCAACAGTATTATTCAAGGAGAGGAATAATTAAGATATTCTATTTGAATACAGAGAGAAAGAAAAAGAACTTTTTCTGGACATATGGATATCATGAATAAAGAAGCATTTGGGTTAAGCTTTGAGAGATAAATGGCACAGAAAATGGGCAGTGTTATCCAGTCTGACAGGGAAATGAAAGAGAAGACCCTGAAAATTAAACTGCATTATGTATTCCAGACAAAGCAATTGGCTGTTTATTCCTAAAGCTAGAGAAGCGTAGGAGAAAATGAGAAAGGAGAGACTGGAAAGATAAATTGTGGACATATTATAAAGAGCATTCTGTTTCTGTTGAACGAGGATGACATTAAAGGGAGTCTTTGAAGGATTTTAGCAGAAGAATATTGTAATCATATGACTAGCAATACTTTCTTTTACATACAGGGACTTGTATACTAGGTGTTAAAATATTTGTGTCATCACACTGTGATGTTTTTATATTAATAATGAGTTAGCAAATGCTTTCCTTTACAAAATAATGAGATCATATGACTATTACTTTAAGTCTTTCTCTCTATCTAGGCACTAAGGTATGCTTTCCTATCCAGGAAAATAAAAAGGAGATTATGATTACTCAGATATTTTTCATGACCAGCAGTGTATTTTATCAAACCACATTTATTATTTAGGATCTTAAGTAAAATATCTTTTGTGTATACGATTAAAATATTATTCTAGGGAAGACAACAATACAAAAACCACTCCTATAGAATTGCAAAGGTGTGAAATAGTAATTCCTAAGGAAACAGTGATTTTCATTAATGATTTCTTGTATTCTAAGGTTATATTCCAATAGTGAGATTCTTCTCCCTATCCAAGACAGCAAACAGCCAATTCTCTAGGGCATGGAACAAAGTTATCAAATCCTTGGCTCTGGCTACTGGCATAGCAAATACCATTTAACAAGAATATTGCAGAGCTTCTTGGCAGTCAGTCAGGCCCACAGACTGCCCAGTCTCCACCTGAATATTTCTCTTGACTATTTTACATTGTCTGCATCCAGAATCTTTACAAATTTTCCTTACCGTGCCTTCAGCATAACACACTCCTTTCTACTGTCAGCAAACTACCATTCTGGACCTGAGATACTGCTCAATTCCCTAAACTACCCACTGTAGGTGAAGACTGTACCATCTCCTGACTGAACTACCCTCTACTCTTCCTCCATCAAGGATAAAAATGGAATTGTGGACCCAAATCAATAAATTAATGGTATGAAAAGGGTCACTTAGACCTATCTAAGGTGAGGCTAGACAAAAATAAATTCAAAATCTTTTACTGAGCACACTCTTACCACTCACCTCTTACAGATCTTTATTGCATAAAATTATTTTTCTATGCTTGGGAAGTCCTCATGCCTCTGAACTTTCAATTCCACGCAACCACTGTGTCTATCACAGCCTGTCTCCTTTCTACAATAGAGAGAAAGAATCATGGTGGCACTTGAGTTTGTATTGTCCTGTTTTCTTAAATCTCTGTACATTTAATTAGCATTTTTACAAGTAAATACCTAGGGATTAGCAGGTAAACTTTGGAGAGATGTTGCAAGGCCCATTGGATACATTACAAAAATCAATTTTTCTGATATAGTAAATGATTGACTGGTTATGGCACATTGATCTCTGGAAAGTTTCTCAAGAAAAATGTGGAAGTTATTTATATTACTGATGTTTTAATGCTGCTGCCTAAATAAAGCCATTAATTTTAAAGCAATGAGGTAGAATAAACTTTTAAAGAATAACCTCTGTTTTACCTTGTTATGTAGGATTAAATCATGGATGATTAGAATTGAGAAGAAATAGAGAGGTCACCTTGGGCAGCCTTTCAACTCCTGCAGGTAGCAAGGCTCCTCTGGTAACATGACCTGAACATAGAAAGGGAAGCCCAATTATAAGACTAATATTTGTATTTTATTCCAAATTAAATATCTGTATGGTGCTGAGAAAGTGACTTAATTTCTCTGGACTTCAGTTTTGTTTTCTTTCAGGTGGGGATCATTAAAAAAAAAGTATCTAATCATTGCAGTAGCTTTAGCACTGCCAGATGAAATAAAGGCTACAATATACATTTGAAATTCACAAAAACAGGAGAGATATCTTAGTATGTCACCAGATGCCATGGGACATACTTATAATAAAATGTGGTTTATCTGAAATTCAAATGTTCCTGGGCATCCTCTCTTTTATTTGTCAAACTTGGCTTTCTGTAAGGATTAACTGACACAGTACATACAAATTCTTTAAGGAAAATTGCTAGAGATATAGTAACAGTGGTTTTGGTCAATGCTATTTGCATTCTTTTTCTTATTTTCTATCTCTTAATATCAAGAATATGTTATAATATAGATTCATCACTTCTGTAAGGCCACTGCTATTTTATTAACTATTTTGTAAATTACATTCAATTTATGTTTATAAATGGAGAAAAGACTGAGGTTGTCCATGATTTTGCTTTGCTTTATTCTATAACGAAACCCATGCAAGCAGTTGTCAAGAAATCAAAAGACGCATTACTCTAGGAAAAGCTGTGGCAAAAGATCTCTTTAGAGTATTAAAAAGTAAAGATGTCGCATTGAGGGTACACCTGACTAATGCCATGGTATTTTCTGTCACATCATGTGGTTTTGAAAGTTGGATGTTGAACAAAGGAGAGAGGAAAAGAATTGATGCTTTTGAATTATGGTGCTAGAAACATCTATTGAATATACCATGGACTGCCAAAAGAATCAACAGATCTGTCCTAGAAGAAGTGCAACCAGAGTACTCTTTGTAAGCAAGGATGGCCAGACTGTGTCATACATATTTCAGACATGTAGTCAGAAAAGATCAATCCTTGGAGAAAGACATCATGTTTGCGAGAGTGGCAGGTCAACAACAAAAAAAAGGAAAACCTTCCACCAGATGGATTGACCCAGTGTCTGCAACAATAGGCTTAAACATAAATAAGATTAGCGTGCCTGGCACAGAATCAGGAAGTGTTTCAATCTGCTGTCCATAGGATCACTATGAGTCAGACTTGACTCAATTGCACCTAACAACAACAAAAACATGTTTATATTTATATTTATACACACTGAGTACCTTTTCTTGACCAATAATCTATATGAAACTAGTAAAAAAAAAAAAAGAAGCAGGCACCTTTGGATGTCAGACAGTTTTAAATAGAATATTGATGAATGTGAGCTACAAAAACTCAACTTCAACCTCAAGAAACCAGTGTTTTAAGTAATAAGAACAACTGCTGGTTTATCTGCTTTTTATCAGGTTATTGTCCAAAACTACTCTTTCTATTGTTATGACCCCCTATTTATTAGGATGAACAAAAAATACGGATTATATGTAATAGCCTCCAGAAGCAATTGTATCCTTCTTTCTCATTTTAGATGATAATCATCAATTCCACTGAATTAGTCCTTCCAATATTATTACACCTATTTGATTAATTGCATAGCATTGGCACCTCTCTATAATAATAGTATTTCCTTTTGTTTATTAAAAGGAAAATTCAGGAGACAATCTGAGGAAGCGAAGTATTTTGAATAGTAATTCCAAACATCAAAATTGCTAGGATTGGTGACATAGGCATAGATTATTGAAGAGAAAATTGAATATGGATAATCAGAGAGGAAGAATCATTAAGAGGGTAGGGAGAGAAAGGGAAGTATGTCCTACCCTCTATTCTCCTCAGTCCCCCAAAGCCATGGAAAAATGACTTTGGCCCAGTTAAGAGGGAGAGGATTGAAATTTGTCCAGGAAAACTTTGGTGCATTTGATTTTGTTGTGGCAGGAACTAAAGTACTGGGAAATCTTATGTTTGAGGGAAGACATGAGATTCCAGGCCTATTGTGTTAATGACATGAACTCAAGCAATTATGTTGCACATGTTGGGAAGGGGGATGTAATTTTGATGTTTTTACATTTTATATGAGCTAACTGTCTTAAATCACCCTGAGTGCTCTGAATTAAGGTGCAAAGTCCTAACTTTAATGCAGTAGCTGAAGTGTAGTAAATGGTCAATATGTATTAGGGTCTGTTTCTTTTCCTTTGGTTTTACCTTATGGAGAGGAAACTCATGGAAAACTTTATCCTTTTAAATAAAAATGTAATATTTAATCTAAAATTATTGAACATGTATCATATTCTAGACTATCATTTATGTTTTTGTAGATGATTTTTTCTTCACTACATAATCCTTGTTAAGTCAATATTGTCTATTTCTAGATGAAAAAGTCAAGAAGATGCAACATAACTAACTAGGCCAAGATCTCTTACCATGCAATTAGAAAATACAGATTCAAATTTGGGACTATCCCTTCCACAGTCTACTTTTTCCACTCCAACACTCATACTATTCATAGTTTGAAGTATGTTTCATAATTTTAAAATTTATAAATTAATATGTGGCTCAAAGAAAAGAAAGACTTTGGTAATCAAATAAAAGACAAAACCAATACTTTTACACTGTGTTTTTGATTTTATAATTGTGGGATTGTTTGTATTGCTGGTATATGACACTTCCCATGGTTTTGAATGTCTCATCATTTGGACTGACCTCAGAGAAGGCCAATAATAAAGACAAAAAATGGGCTTAGTGGCCACAATGATAATTTATCATATAGAAATAAGTATCTAAATTACATATTAAATAATGGCATAGGCAACAACAACATAGATTATTAGATAAAACCTAGCTAAGTTTACCAAAATGTTGTTGTTGTTAGGTTCCAGCGAATGGGTATCCAACTCATAGCAACTGTAGGTACAACAGGGGAAACACTATTGTCCGTGCTTCTCTGCTGTTCATAGAGTTTTCAATGGCAGATTGACTTTTGGGAGTGGGTTGCTGGGTCCATCTCCCAAGCCTACAGCACCTGGTGTTCCCAGGCAGTCTCTCATCCAAATACTAACCAGGCCCAACTCTGCTTAGCTTCCAAGATCTGACTGGACCAGATGCCACAGGACTATGACAGCAGGCTTAAGTATACCAAAATAGGAAGAGAAAAAATGTAATTTTCTTGTACCATCTATTTGAGGAAGTCCTGAAACTTACATGTAAAGTCAAGATAGAAATTTTTCTTCACTTTTTACAGATTTAGTAATTATAAATAGTAATTTTTCTATATTATAAAATATATGGGTGATTATCTTAGCAATATTGATGGTATGAACTAATTTATATCAAACTTTATATTTATATTAATCATATAATTCACACAAGTAATGCACAGTTTTAGTTATAACTCAAAATATTTAAAGGCTGTAATATGATGTGTATATGGCATAAAGAATACCTGCAGTCATACCACTGTGGCATTAGATCTCAGAAGCTAAGCAGGGTCAGGCCTGCTTAGTAGTTTAAAAACTAAGTAGATGCTTAGTAGTAGCTTAGTAGTTGGATAGGAGACTGCCTAGGAACACTAGGTTCTATAGGCTTGGGAGAAAGACCTGGCAACCCACTCCCAAAAAACAATCTGCCATTGAAATCCCTATGAATACCAGGGTAACAATACTGTTAGTATTACTAACTGCTTATTAACAATACTGTTTCACCTGTTGTACATAGGGTCACTGAGTCAGAGTCAGAGCACCTAATAACAACAACATGCCATAAAGAAATCTCTGTCTTATACTTACTTGATAGTATATCATAAATCCTTGTCCTTCTAATATTCTCATGCTCCGTATCCTAGATGGAAAAATGCTACATAAAGAGGTAAAGAAGAATCTGAGCAGAAAAGTCTTATTGGGTTTCCTCACTCTCTCTTTTAGCATTTAGCTAATTCCCTTTTTGTCCAATCACTTTTCTACACAGTTGTCTTTGCTTTTATCATATCTACACAATGAAGTCTACAGAAAAACTCAATGGATAGAGTTCAGAGAACTTTCAGATAACCCTACAAATGGAGCTCCCTGAAGGGTGGCATGCCCAGAGGGGACAGAGAAGCTCCCCACCACTTTCCACAAACTCTGCCCTATCTATCGATTCATATGTGCTCTTTATAATAAATTTGTAAGCATAAGTATTGCCTTGAGTTCTGTGAATGCTCTAGCAAATTGGTTGAACCAGCAGAATGGGTAGCTGGTCAATGAGAAACACAGTTAAAGCAAACTTGGGGCACAGTGCTGGCATCTAAAGAGGTAGATAGGGGATGTTAGGAACTAAGCTCTCAACTTCTGGAATCTCACACTACCTCCAGGTAGATAGAATCAGAACATAATTGGCTTAGAAAACACCTAACTAGTGTTCCCTGCTGCAGAATTGCTTGCTTGATGATTGAGAAAATACCCTCTTTCTCAGGTCATAAAAATCTTCCATGTTGACTACTGTGGTAAGAAATCAGGGGAAAAATCAGATATTTTGCTTTTTGAACTGAAGGAGGAAGCCATCAAATAAATTTAGATACAAGAATAAGCATACATAGAACTATTTCTGGAGAAAGTACTGACATACTTTGTTTATATTGAAGAATTTTACCACAAGGCTGGTTTTTATGATAATATCTTTTCTGTAAAGTTGACTTATTTATTTCCCTCAAAGAATGAATTAAATATTATGGACCAGGTAGAATCTTATCACATCAACACTAAAACTATAAGAATAAGAAATAATTTGCATTAAGAACAGAGAAACTATTGTGATTTTGTAGTGTATTTCTATGTGTTTCATAAATAAGGGAATAATGGCCAATTATTTGTTCTTGTTTTCGTGACTAAACTTATTTTCAAAAATATGACCTTTTTCATCAGTCACTGATAAAAGTGGTCGTATTCTAGTTCATAAAATGTTTTATTGAGTGATATTTCTGAAGATCCAATTAGATGTTTAAATATCCTGAAAGGACTTTGCCATTTCCTCACATACTAATAAAAAATCATGTCATTTACCTCCTATAGTTGATCCTAACATCACTGCCACAAGCTACCTCATTCTCTCAAATATGAGAGCATTAAATCTGACTGTCTCTCCACAGGAAAACTGAACCACTGAAAGATGAATTAGTGGGAAAGAAGGCAAGCTAGCAAACCTTCCAGAGCAGGGGTTTTAACTTCTTCAAAGCTGGAAGGAATGACTGTGTGGAGGAAATGTTTTAAAAAAGATGTTTTTTAAATAATTAGAAGTCAATAATCCCTCACAATGGCAGAAAAATGCATGAAACATCACACACACACACACACACACACACACACACACACACACACACAGAGCCTTTCGATGCCTGCTCATATCCAGTTGAGTTGGTGCAGAGGGTAGAAGAGTATTTCATTAAGGGTATTCTATACAATTCAATTCAATCTGCTTCCCTGATTCATTTTCCCCTGCAATGTTAAGTAATTTTAACTTTAAAGAAATTGTAGGAAGTGATTCAAGGGATAGCACAGAACGCCTTTGTCCTTCATTTCTTTGTCAGTATTATGTTTGGTATTGGGGAAAAAAGCTCAGAACCTATTTAGCTGTGAATAACTCCATTCTCACTATGAAAGTACTGAAATTACCTAACTCTTTTTCTTTTCTTTTCATCACCTAAACCTTTGGTATTAGGGGAGGGGGAAATTCTTTGAGAATAAATTTACCTGAATAAGCTAAAAGCAGCGAACAATTTAATCTCTAAAATAGTCTTTATATACCTGATTACATCTTATTACTTCTTCCAAGAAATTAACAATATGAATATTATTTAATTCTACTAGCAATTTAATGATCAAATGAGATACCAGTGCATAAAGATAAGAGAGGACACATTATTCATATTTTTTATGAAATCTTTTCAACATTGATTCTGCTTTTACTATCAGAATCTAACAAGATATACATGTAAAACAAGTCATGTAGGCTATGGGTAAATTGGTTTTACGAATTCCATTTAGCCTAATGGTGCTCTCACCTGCGGAGGAAGCACTGTTCTCTGCACTCCAGCCCTGGCTTCAACATCCTTTCATGACTCTCAGAAATTGTCAGGGGTAAGTGGGCACTCATACTTCCTGTCATCATCTGTCTCTGCTCACCACCATCAGCACTTGGGAGAGCTCATCTCTCTACCCTTTTACTTTCTGAAGTACTTCTCTATCTGGTTGCCATAGAAATGATAAAGGGGTGGCTTTCAATAATGTTGTTTCTGTAGAGGCAGGAAGCTTTGAATAGACTGCCTGGCTTTGTCCTTTGTCTTTTGTAGTGATTCTGTAGAAAGCCAAATGCATGTGCCTTCCAGTGAGTGTGATTTTGCACCAAATTTCATAAACCATTTTTGCCTATTTTATCCCTTTGCACTTAATTCTAAAAACATTGCTTTTTATTCTCCTTTGTTTTTTTATTACATCACCTATCAAGTTCAATGTACTTCAACATTTTTCACACTAACTTCAAAAATGATTCATTTTCAGAAGTATAACGTACTTTGATAGAAGTAAATATGATCAAAGTACATTATATGCACTTACGAAAATGTGATAATGAAACCTTATACTTTGTACAATTAAAATAATAAATAAATAAAAAGATACCCTGAAAACATGGAACTCTCATAAGAGAATGTGAATTAATGATAGTAGTTTCCATTTCAGCAAAATTTTTATTTAGGTGTCACAACTGCCCACATAAGCTGATGCCTGGGTTTGGTTTTCTAGCAATTGTAAGAAGCACATTTAAGATCTCAGAGTGTCTGGGTTTTGTTTTCTGCAGTGGTGTTCCAGTAGTAGGCAGCACAATTAAGATCCTAGATAATATGACTGGATTAAGAAGTTTCTGATTTAATGCCCAAACTGGTCTACATTTACAGGCATAACCTCAGGCTGCAGACAGATAACACTAATAAGCAGGAAAGAAAGAGAAGATAACCACATAAGTGTTGTTTACATTCAAGTTTTGTACTACAGTCTCTCTCTTCATGTGCCACATAGTGAATTTCCATCAAAGGCAGACTTACTATGTGGCAATGGTCTATGAAGATTATTATGAAGCTGAAAACTTCCTATTGCCTAGCGATGCTGACAGGCGTCAGTAAATTTCAGGCAGGTTCAGGGAAATGGGTCCTGGAAATAGGAAACCACTGAGGCAAGGTGGTCACCAAGTAACCAATTAGATCACCTAAGTTTCTATCAGATGACATGAATTTCATTCTCCTAAATCCTGTTCTTCAAAGAAAACAGCTTGGTCAATAGTCACTAGATCAAGTCTCATTCTTTCAAGAAAAACAAGTCCCATGACCTGTCCAGCTGTCACTTAGCTAATCAATCTCTAGGTAGAAAAAATAGAAACATTTGCCCTTTAACTTTATTGGGCCAATACACAAGAATCCTCTGAGAACTAAATCTACTAAAGCTAGCTCAAAAAGTCCAGCCCAAGGAACAGGACCATAAAAACTCCAAAGCAACAGCCCAGTCAGGATCCCTCCATTCATATGGAGGCCCTGTTTATCCTCTCAATAAAATCTTCCTTGCTGTTGCTTGCCTTGGGTATCTGTATGTCTATTCCTGGTTCTGTGGACCCAGGCAACCAGCACCTGAGGAGAACTCTGGTCTCAATGCTGTAGAAGTTGTAATGTCATAAGGCAACTCATTGCTCACAGATTTGTGATCCTGGTGTAAATTGACCTACTATACTGGCTGTCATTAAAATGTATAGCACATATAACTACCAGCTCATCGTTTATGTATTTACTGTACTATACTTTTGTGCCTCTGTGTGTGTATGTGGTACTTGGTACATAGATGGTTGCTATGATTTGGATCTAACTCAATGGCACACAACAATAGCAACAATAACAACAACATGTATTACTATAATTGAGAGCAGAAACCTTAGAATATCAGTTAGTGCCAAATGAGGAAATTAAAGATTCCTCTTTTAGGAGCTCCCATGAACGTGTAAGTGTTAGTTTCCTGGTGAAGTTGTGTGGAGGAGGAAAGCTTTGGAGGCTGGCTGGCTTTGAAATTAGTGTTGTGCTCAGGCAAAGGGGATTGACAAGGGCTATATATTAAGAGACATGACATGAGACAAGAGCATGTGTGATGTAGGGCACAGGAAAATGAACCACAGAAGAGTCAAAAGTGTAGCTAGAGAATGTTGACAGCTGCAGAGTCAGGAAGTCCAAATCCTAAGAGTGTTGGGATTTGGTAAATTGTATACCGTAATTTATAATTAAAATTTTAGTCTAACAACAATATTCTAGGTCAAGGGTTGGCAAACTATGTCCTTCAAAACATACATAGCCTGATTTGGGGCAGCACTTAAGGAAAGATTCTTTTTTTTTTTTACTACAAAGGTTGAACTCAGGGCGGCCTTGTACATACTTTGCAAGTGCTCTACCATTACGGTGCACCCTAGCCCAGTTTTTATTTTTATCTTGAACCAAAGTCTCACCAAATTACAAAGGCTGCCTCTGGCTTTGAACTCGCCATCCTCCTGCCTCCACCTCCCAAGCTGCTGGGATTACAGGTATGTGCCACCACACGTAGCTATATTATACTTTTAATCATTATTTAAGAATATGCTGCTTCTAATTATCTAAAAAAAAATGCTAACTGTAACAGCTTTGGGAAGGTTCTTCAGGAGGGATTTCAGAAAAACAGGTGTTGTCATAGGAGAAGGCAGCTCCATGCCTGTCATTTTTCCTGAAGACCTCCCAATGGGATGGATGTGGAGGTGGAGGACAGTGATGATGATACTCTTGACCCTGGATAGACCTAGGCTAAAGTGTGTGCTTTTGTTTTAGTGTGTGTGTGTGTGTGTGTGTGTGTGTGTGTGTGTGTGTGTGGTGCTGGGGCTCTAACTCCCTATTTAATGCATGCTAGGCAAGTGCTCTACCACTGAGGTATATCTCCAGCATTGTGGTTTACTTTTAAATAGAAAAGTTTTCAAAGTAAAAAAAAAGGCGTAAAAATATAAAACGTTTATAAGATATAGGTACAAAGAAAAATTACTTTGTGTAACTAAATAACGAATTTGTTTTTAAATTGTAATATGTCAAAATTCAGAAAAGTTAAAAAATACATAAAGAAAATACTTAAAGTAAACTAAAATTAATTATTTAAGAAAATGTTTTAATAACTTTACTGTAGCCTATATATACAGTGCCCACTCCCAAAAAACAATCAACCATTGAAAATCCTATGAATAGTAGAGAAGCAATAACAAGTTTTCATCTGTTGTGTTTCGTCTGTTATACGTAGGGTTGGACATCAACTCAATGGCACCTAACAATAACATATATATAGTGTTTACAAAGTTAACACTAATGTATGGAGATGTCCTAGGCCTTCATATTCACTCATTACTCTCTGACTTATAGAGAGAAACTTACAGTTCTACAAGTTCCATTTACAGTAAGTGTCCCTGAGAGTTGTACCATTTTTTGTCTTTTGGATCATATTTTCTGTACATTTTCTACTTTTAGATACACAAATATTTACCATTGTATTGCAATTGGATATAATATTCAGTATAGCAACATGCTGTAGAGGGCTGTGGTTCAAGAGCAGTAGGTTGTACCATACCCTAGATTTGCAGTGGGATATAATAAGTTTCTATAATTGTACTAGATAATAGTCACACAATGATGAAATTGCCAACCATGCATTTCTCAAAAAAAACCCTGTTCTTAAGTTAAAGAAGAGACTGAGAGTGTGCCTGCATGCTTTAAAATTTCAAGCCAAAAGTGGTGGAACATGCCTACAGTCTTAGACACTTTGAAGGCAGAGGTTAAAGGATCATTTGAACCCACAAGTTTGAGACCAGCCTGGGCAACTTATTGAGACTTCATCTCAAAAAAGAAAAAAAAATGAAAATAATATTATAAAGTAGGTATTCTTGGCTTATTTACGATTCAAGCTCAAAATGATTGAGTATATATCCAACCAATTCATATAGGTAGTAAGTGAAAGTGCTAAAATTTATTCATTTACTTATTATTTAATATTTATTGACCATTTATTTGGCACAAAACACAAAACAGACAAAGATCTGAAACCTTATAGAGTATAGATTCTAGCAGGGGGCAAAGAATAAACAAAAATATAATGAATAAGTTAAAAAGTATATCAGAAAGAGATAAGTAACTGTGGGAAGTAAACTGAGCAGAGAGAGAGTCTGAATCTGAGGATGTAGGAGAGCAAGAAACATAATTAAATAGGGAAGTACAAGTAGTAGTCAGTGAAAATGTAAGATCTGAGCCCATTTAGAGGATACCTGGTGGCTTCAGGGGACCATGTCCCTTATTGCATTACAGCTACTTCCCTAATATACATTTGTTTGTCCTGGGTCAAGGTCTGACATTATTCAACTGAGGTCAAATAGTTAATGACAGATAATAAAAAGTTAAAAATTTTGTAATAATTTGGTTGTTACTTTCTCAATACAATGCTTAAAAAACTAGTAGGGAAGGACATATACTATTATCTTTAGTGCTCTAAAACTTTAAAGAAATATAACAACAGTTTCTACTATTTGTCAAACTACGACATCAAAAATGTAGTGTATATGAGATGACATTTTAATTTCTCCTTGAAAAATTTAGAAATAAGCCACTTTTCTTCAAGGTATTATAAGGCACTATAAACTCAATACTTTTACCTATCCACTGAGTTTTATTATTTTTCTTGCACAATGGCAATGATGAGAAACATTCAATTCCATATCAGTGCTGTTCTCCATCCTCCCCAACCTTTCCATGCTAAGGTTTTCCTGTATCCTAATAGTACTACATTTTTAAATTTTTTCTTGTCCCTTGTGATTGAGAGTGTGTATACTTTTTTCTTTGTCCTTTACCAGATTGTGAGTTACTTAAAATCAGAGCCCATGCTCAACTCATGTATAGTATGTTATGTATAGATCAGTACTTAGTACATGTAGCTAAATGCTCACTAAGTTGCTTATTTTAAAAGTAATTAAGAGTGAATGAGAGCTAAAAGGAGGGAGCAGGACATGTCACCAGGTCTGACTCCCTGGAGGGGATAAAAACAGAAGCTTCATTGAAAAGGTAAACCAGACATCCCTAGTGAACAGACTTTTGGTCCCACTGAACAAGCCACAGTCCTTATAACCCATGGGGCCATAGGGGAATGTAGTGAGAGACTCTTTTCTGACTGATTGGTCAGCATTGGAGAAGAGATCACTTTGCCTTGCTCCACATCTCAGAGGGCTGTGACCAGATGCCATCTAGTGAGAGAACATATTGTATGAGACTGAGCTATTCTGGGGACCTCAAATAAGGAACAGTCATGGGTCATGGTGCTTGGGGGCAATATGTCACAAGCCCAGGATAGGACACAATTGAAGCAGGCAGTTACAGGGACATGAAAGATGATATACCAACAAGCTGAGGAGTTCAGGTAGCAAGAGGCTCAGAAAGTTGGACAGTAGTGCCAAATTCTGGGATGAGGAAGCGAATCCATTTCCTAAGGGAAGCTGCTGAGAATAACACCTCCAAACTAAGGTCAGCAGGTATCTCCACTCCTGATGCCAGGTATCTCCCATACAGTTCACTGCCTGTACAGATTAGAAATCTGGAGCTGAGTGACACAAGAATACTTGACCCTTCAACCTTCTCCTACCCTCTGAGTATTCAATGTTAGGCAGGGTATGAAAGCACTTAGACAGGAAACTCAGTACAGTTCTCAATGCCCCATTTGTTTCTCTCACACCTCAATGCATTCACAATATATCTATGGGCTTATGCGTTAATCATCCCAGAGGGAGAGGCTGGGGAGTCTTGAGCACTTGTGAAAATCTGCCCAGCTCACAAGCTGTGAAGCTAAATGTGGCCAGCAGATGCTCCAGGTACATAAGAGAGGTTTCTACAGTGAATTCAGACCTACCAGATAACCACCCTTGCCTGGTCCATGCTCAGCACCTACATGTTCTTGTTGTTAGGTGCCACTGAGTTGGTATCCTACTCATAGCAACCCTACATACAACAGGGGAAACACTATTGTCAGTGCTTCTTTGCTGTTCATACGGGTTTCGATGGCAGATAGATTTTTGGGAGTGGGTTGCTGGGTCCATCTCCCTAGCCTACAGCACCTGGTGTTCTCAGGCAGTCTCCCATCCAACCACTAACCAGGCCCGACCCTGCTTAGCTTCTGAGATCTGATAGGATTGGATGCCACAGGGCTACAGCTGCAGGCCTAGCACCTACATAACTGGTAGAAAGGGACTGGTCAAGGGACTCCAACTTCAATTGAACACTATCTCCACTGGGCCGACTCCAATATTAGAAGACACAGGAAAGAAGCTATGCCAGTATTTGGTCTTTTTTCTTTTTTTTTCTTAACTTTTTTAAAAATTATTTTTTCTTTTTCTTTGTTTTTATTTTATTTTTTCTATTTCACTTCTTTCTAATATAATATTTCATTTTATTTTATTTTTCCTTTTGGATTTTTTTTCTATGCTACCTGTACCTCTCCCTGTTTCTATTTAATATAGTTTATATTTTTAATATATTTTCATTTTTAAAAGAAATATGATAGACCTTTCACTTTTCAATCCTCTTCATATGCCTATGTAATTTCCTATATTTTTTCTTTATTGTGCCATCAAATTTATTTATCATTTTTATTTCTTTCCCTCTTCCAAACATTATTTTTCTTTCTTCTTTTCATTTATCTTATTGAATTTTTCCTGCTCCCATCTTTTTCTCATTTTCCTGCCTGTTCATTTCAGACAATAATTAATCCTACTTTCCCCCTAAGTAATTTGTGACTTCATAGCATACTCTACATTATTTTTGATATTTTCTGTTCTATAGTCATTGGTGGTATAGTACTTGGCTTTAATTGACTTTAAGTGTATTTTTATAACTGATTTGTTTGGGTATTAGACTTGCTACAGTGGTTTCTCTTCTCCCCTCTGAGTGGTACTAGAGATTGAGATCTTAAGAGAAAGCTACTCACTAAGAAGATCCAAAAGCCTGTAGCTGTAGCCCTGTGGCATCTGATCCGGTCAGAAGCTAAGCAGGGTCGGGCCTGGTTAGTACCTGGATGGGAGACCGCCTGGGAACACCAGAAGCTGTAGGCTTGGGAGAAGGACCTGGCAACCTCCTCCCAAAAATCAATCTGCCATTGAAAACCATATGAACAGCAGAAAAGCACTGACAATAGTGTTTCCCCTGTTGTACAGAGGGTCACTATGAGTCGGATACCGACTCGACGGCACCTAACAACAACCTAACAAAAAGATCCAAAACAAAATTTAAAGAGATACCACAAATCACATATGGAAACACAAGAAATATGAAAAAGCAAGAAAAGATATTCTCTCTAAAAGACCATAATTCTTCAATGACTGAATACAAAAATACTGATATGGTTGGAACGTCAAACAAAGAATCCAAAAGTGCTTTTTTTTTTTTTTTTTTTTTCCGGTACTGAAAGTTGAACCCAGGGCCTCGTGCTTGTGTGCTTTACAAGTGCTGGATCACTGAGCTGCACCCCCAGCCTGTTTTTTCACTTTTTGAGAAAGGGTCTCACTAATTTACTGACTGCCTCTGGTCTCAAACTTGTGATCCTCCTGCTTCCACCTCCCGAATCACTGGGATTACAGGCATGTGGCACCGGACCTGGCTCCCCAAATGTACTTATTAAAATGATCAATGACTTCAAAGAAGATACAAGCAAGCAGATGAGTGAAGTAAGGAAATTAATTCAAGAACTAGATTAGAAAGTCACCAATGTAGAAGGTAAATTTAACAAAATCAGCAAGAAAACCAAGATTTGGGAAATAAAAGAAAAAAAGAAAAAACTTAGAAATGTTGGAAATGAAGAACTTGGTAAACAAAATTAAAAATAGAGTGGAAATCTTTACCAGGACACTAGATCAAGCAGAGGAAAGAATATCAGGGATGGAAGACAAAATTGAGGAACTGCTACGTTTAGAGGCTGATAAAAAAATAAACAAATAAAGGAATAAAACCACAAGTTTCATGAACTCTAGGTCATGATCAAGAGAATCCAGGGGATAGAAGAAAGAGGTAAAACAAAAAGTAAAGACATAGAAAGCCTATCCAATGAAATTACATAGAATAGAATTTCCCAAAACTTGGGAAAGAAACGGACATCCAGCCACCTCAAATAGACATGATTGGAAAAGAACCTTCTCACAAGACATTTTAGTTAAAATGTCAAGACTACAGAACCACAAATAATACTTAAACCTACAACAACAACAAAAACCATTAACTCACAAAGGATAATTCATCAGAATAACATGAAACCACTCAAGAAAAATCCCTACAATTAAGTAAAATATAGAATGGATATATTTCAGGCCTTCAAAGTAAACAAATGCCAAATAAGACCATTATGTCTAACAAAATTATCATTTAATTTTGATGAAGAAATAAAGACTTTCCATGACAAACACATTATAGCAATTCATGACCACTAAGCCAAGATTGCAGAAGATACTTAAAGGAATTCTTTACACACAGGATAAGAAAGACATTCTCAATCACAGGATTTGAGGAAAATGATTTCATGACAGGAACAGATAAATTAATCAAAATTGGAAAGACTAGGTCAAGTTCAACTCAAAAAACCAACAAACCTCTAATATGAATAAGAAAGAAAGAAAAAAACAAATATATGCAAATAAACAAAGGAAACATCTAACACACTAATAAGAATCTTCAGACCCTTCTCAATAACTCTAAATATAAATGGTCTTAATTCTCAATTAAAAGACATGAACAAGCTAATTGGATTAAAAATTTGGCAAATTCTTACCTGCAAGAAACATATCTTACTGGCAATGACACAAAATTCTTGTCCACGAAACTTATCTTATTGGCAAGGACACAAACAGACTAAAAGTGAAAGGATCAAAAATGATATGCCAAGCAGGAGCAAGGCAAAAAATAAATAAATAAATAAATAAATAGAAGGAGTGTTGCCATTCATATATCAGACAAAATAGACTTCAAACCAAAATTACGCAGAAAAGGTAAAGAATGTCAATACATATTAATAAAGGGAACAACCCATTTAGAAGATACTGTTGTTGTTGTTGTTAGGTGCCGTCCAATCGGTATCCGACTCATAACGACCCTCATAGGGTTTTCAATGGCTGAGTGCTTCAGAATTGCCTTGGGAGTGGATTGCCAGGTCCTTCTCCCATTTTTGTGGTGCTGGGAATTGAACTCGGGGCCTCAGAGACTGCAGCGCAGTGCTCTACCCACTGAGCTAAAGCCCAGCCCATTTAGAAGATATAATGATTATAAACATACATGCACCAAACATGTATGCATCCAATTTTATAAAAAACAAACACAATTGGACATAAAAGGGCAGATAGGCCCAGATGCAATAATAGTAGGTGACTTCAATACTCCATTCACCTTAGTAGAAAGAACACTCAGACCACATTCAACCAAAAATCTTCAGAGTTAAGCTACACCATAGATTAAATGAAATTAATGAACTTTTACAGAAAATTCCATCCAAAGTTACAAAATACACATTTTTCTCAACACTACATAAAACTTTCCTAAAATACATCATATTTTAGGCCATAAATAAGCCTTAACAAGGACAAAATATTTGAAATTATTTCTCATATTTTATCAGATTATAATGAAATAAAACTAGAAATGAATAGGAAATGAAACTTCAGAAACTATACAAATATATGGCTAATGAAAAATATACTCTTAAATAACCAATGGGTCTTTGAAGATATCAGGGAGGATATTTTAAAAATTCCTAGAATCAAATGAAAATGAAAACTCAACCTAAAAGAACCTTTAGGATACAGCAAAGGTGGTTCTAAGAGGGAAGTTTATATCTATGAGTGTTTACATTAAAAAATTAGAGTGGACTCAAATAAATAATTTAATGATATAACACGAGGTCTTAAAAAAACAAGAACAAGCAAAACCCAGGTTCAGTGGTTGGAAAGAAATAATAAAGTTCA
>VMDO01017394.1:0-44990 GCA_007922755.1 Pedetes capensis | reverse complement strand
CAGCTGATGGACAGGGCTGATGGCCTTTTTGAATGAGGGCTCTGTTTCCCCTCCCCCATGAGAAGCTGCAGTTGGAGATGTGTCCTGTTCACTTCCTCTTGCCGCTCAGCTTTGTTCTGCAACATGGGACCACCTCACAATCTCCTCTGCCATTTCGGTACTTTTCCCAACCTTTTTCCTTTGGAAAAGAATCCACTTCTGATTCTATCTCCTCTGTTTATGTCAACAGAGGCTGCCTTTATTTAATCCACTATCTTAATCCAGAAGTCTTAATTTCATATGCTTTCACATAAAAAATCACAACTTGCATGTTACTTTGAAATATTGGATGTGTCTGTCTCTCTCATTAGAACATGTGGCTGAAGTGGGGTCACCACTTGTCCCTGTAAACAAGGCATGAACTAAGCTATGTTCCAATTTCTACCACACCTGCTTCCCTCACTTTCAGTATCTTAATTTAGCCCTCATATTTGAATTTGTGTTTGAGCATGAACATGAAGAGAAAGAAAATATGAAGACTCTTAATAAAATTAAAAGGAAAATCAAAAGCAAAAGTATTGCTTGGAAAAGTATAGTAAACAGGAAATGGAGATTTTTTAAAATTCCCATTGTCAAATGAAAGACAAGCAAAACAAATTAGTGACAGAATGTGGACGTTAGTGCTCATTTGTAACTTTTGGGTCTTGTCATTTACATTTGTGGGCATGCTTTCCATCATTGTGCTTGTCATATTGCTTATATTAATGTATTCATCTTCTCCACTAGCCTGTGATTACCCTGAAGGTAATCTTGTGTTCCCCTTTCTATCAAAAGTTATTGTTTCCACTGATTGTTCTATGGGGCTGGGGTTTAGCTCAGTTGGTAGGGTGCTGCTCCACACTTTCTGAGGACCTAGATTCGATATCCAGCACCACAAAAATAGGAGAAGGATGTGGCAGTCCACTCCCCAAAACCATCCTGAAACAATTAACTATTGAAAACCCTAAAATGGTCACTATGAGTCAGACCCAATTGTTCTATAAATATATTTTATTGCGTAAATAAATGAATGAAGTACATGCTATGGAGTATTGAAGAAGCACCTAACAATAACTCAACTTGAGAAGGTAATAGGCAGAGGTGATGATACCTGAACTGTATCTAAAGGAGTAATAATAATAGTTGTTGTTATTATTGTTGTTGTTGTTAGGTGCCGTCGAATCAGTGCCTGACTCATAGCGACCCTATGTACAAGAGGTGAAACACTATTATTGGTGCTTCTCTGCTAGTCATAGGGTTTTCAATGGCAGATTGATTTTTGGGAGTGGGTTACCACATCCTTCTTCCAAGCCTACAGCGCCTGGTGTTCCTTGGTGTTCTCCCATCCAAGTACTAACCAGGCCCCACCCTGCTTAGCTTCTGAGATCTGACAGGATTGGATGTCACAGTGGTACAGCTATAGGCAATAAGAATAGTAACTAATAGTAATTGAGAAATTATTCTCTAGTAGTAGTCTAAGCATTTTATATTAATTATCTCATTTACTCTTCATAACAACTTAGGAGACAGGCACAATTATTGTCTTTTTTTTCCAAAAGAGGAAATGAAGGCAAAGAGATGTTAAGTGACGTAAAGCTTTCCAAACATCATTTGTCTTAATTCAGAGTGTGTTCGTTTATTGCATGCTTGTACGTGCTCAGAGCTAACAGCCACTGTGAATGTATGACATGCCAGCTTCTATTCTATGTATTCTGTATGTATTATCTCATTTAACCCTCTGGTAACAGGATATACCAGTCAAGGTACTGTATTAAGCAAAGACATGGAGGTGGGATAAATAAAGATGGACCAAGCACTGGGTTTGCAGTTAGAGGCATAACTATTAGACTCAGCTTTGCCAATAATTAGCCTCATGAATCATATCATATCTCTGGGTTTTGGTGCTACTCAATAACCACTAATGACCCTTCAGGTGTGAATTGTTTTATATTTGTATTTATTTTATACTTAAGATGTGTCTGACCCAAAACTCTGTCAGAATTTTATTCAACCAGTGCATGTTTTTTTGTTCTGGTTTGGTTTGGTTTTTGGTTTTTGATAAATTAGCCCTGTAAATAATTCTACCTCAAACACTGTTTCCTTGCTAACTTAGTTACTAACCTTTCTGTCTTTCTTTCTTGCTTTCTTTCTTTTTGTTTTTTATTGTTTTATTTTGTTTTTTGTTGTTTGGTTGGTTTTGTTTTATTTTGTTATTTGGTTGTTTGACTGTGGGAACTAAAGACCTATAGCAGTCTTTGTACCTCCTATATTTATATTATAAGAAAATATAAAAATAAACAGTTTTTAAAGAGTCCTTCTTGTAGTTTTCTCTGACTATGGGTGGTAGAACTAATTTAAATAGTTTTAATTTTGCCTTTATCCTCAAAATATGTTTTAATCCAGGAATGAACATCAACGGCTAGACATTTTATTTTTCCTATCTGGATAGAAGCCAAGATATATGTTTTTTATATGCTGCTAATGTTATGCATAGGATATATTTACCATATTATCTTCAAGAATTCTGAATTCCTATTTCCAGTATTTTTTTAATCCTGTGTTCCTTCAGAAGACGAGAATAAACAACCTTGTAAAACATGATGGCTCAGTACCTAATACAGTTAAAAACAGCTCTAGGCTATTTATAGCAATTAGACCATAAAGAGGGAAACAGACCATATGTACATTTATTATGTCCATAAAATATAACACATGGAAATAAATTCTGACAGTAACGGTGGAAATATTTGCGTGTCACGTGTCACCATGCACCCATGGAGTTCATGAATAGGATTTCTCACAATGCTTTATTTTTGGATGTGGGAGGCTCAGACTGCCATAATAAATATTAGCTTTGGCTAACACTGGGGGACATCTTATGGACATAGATGAAATTGTCCTTATCTCACCTTTACTTGTCTCTCGTTCCTTCATGAAAATTCCCTAGGAATGTCACATGTCACTCAGGCTTTGCTCTGGGCTCTGAGATGCCAGAAGCAGCTTCTGTTTCTAAGGGTCTCCTAAAGTCACCCGAAACTTCTTCCTGGGGACTGAGACCCCACTATTATGTAAGTGGCACAAAGACCACTTAGCTATAGCTGCTGCTTTACCTGGTAGAGTGGTACCCAGCACTAGGGGCCCTGTGCAGGGTAAGAAGCTTTGCTTCCCTCCCTGACACAGTAGTTGCATTCCCAGTATAAGGAAAGAAGAGAGCTGGAAGATGTGGTCCATCCCCCTGAGAAAGTCAGAATACAACTGAGGGCGGGGAGCACACACAGGTAAAATAATTGCAAGTTGACCAAAACTGTGTTACTTCTCTGAGGATGGATGCTAAAGACACTTGAGGGCAGTAAAATCATTACTATAACAACAAAGAATTATGACAAAGCATTAAGTACTGGGAGGGGGACTTCAAAGGAAATCAGTGGGGCTTCCTGAGGACAGACAGGGAAAAGCAGCAAGGAGATGGTGGAAAAGAGGCCAGAGCCAACAAAGCTGTGAGCATCCAAGAGGAGTGGGTTCAGGACAAGGGACCTCCTCCTCCAGGTTGATGGAGGCACAGGGAAACAGACAAACTAAGGGCACAGCCTAGAGGGATGGAAGGGAGTTCCCTGAATGTGTAATGTGATACCTCCTTCTTCCTTATGTGAGCCTTAGTATTTTCATTTCTCAGAAATGCTCAGTGGGGTGGATTTTCTTTGGGGGAATTGCACAGATTTTCTGCTCTTTATGTAGGTCTGATATCTAGTTTATAATGAAAATATCTCAGAGCAGTAAGTTAGCAACTACTCAATTCCAACTGCCCATTAAAGCCTCATTCAAATTTTAGCCCAGTGCAGGAAGAAGCAGCTAACAGGTTCTCTTTCCTCTGTGCTCCTGCACTGTTTCTTTTGTACAACTCTGTGGTGCTCATTTCTTCTAGCTGGGCATACAGGTGTTTACAATTTTTCCTTCCAGGCTATAGATTTCTTGAGAACATGATTTGTCTGAGGCATCTTTGTAACCTCAGTTTTCCTAATACAGAGCTTGAATGTGGTAAATATTTGCTGAATGAGAGATAAATGTATAAAATTGAATTAATAGATTACATCTGATCCATATAAATACCAAAGGAACTTTGAGGACGTATGTGAATAGGCTAGAAAGGACATGGTCAGGTAAAGCATTTAGGCAGAGGTAACTTTTAAGGTGGTTCAGTGATGGCCTTGGATCAGTGTGGAGCACGGAGTATGTTCTAGGAGAAAATAATGATAATGGAAAAAGCATTGAGTATCATATTCTAAGGATGTAGCTCTATATTTATTAATAACCTCTACTCTTCCCCATGAGCAAAGGGAAAACTGGGCCCTAGCCCTTTTGGGTTGAAGTAAGACACTATGGGCCAAGGAGAGGTAGTAATAAAAATTACTTTTCTACACTGAAAAAGAAATACACAAAACATGTATATTTTTAGGAAAGAAGTGCAACATGCTTAAAATATGGGAAATAGACATTATTAAGCAATTCTAAGAATTTTGTACTATGTAATTTTAAAACCATAGTAACCCACTTCTCATGTTTATTTATTCCATTAGTAGCTAGCATAACCTGTTATTAGCTGAAGCATTCACAGCAGCAACACCAGAACCCACTCAGATATGAAAACCTGGTCAACTGAACCAGATCAATTCATTTAGAAACCCACTCACTTGTATACTCAACAAATATTTGTTGGATCCCCAATGCAAATAAGGCACTGTGCTAAGCTATTAGAGAAATGCATTCAAGAGTAGGAAAGATCCCTGTCTTCACAGAAATTACAATGTGTTTGGAAGATCAGAATTATGTACAGATACAACAAATAAAAAAATTACACAATATCTGCTACCTATGAATCTAAGTAAACCACTCAGAAAGGACTTTAGAGAAGGGTCCAATGATCACTCAGGCAGAGAGCTTCAAGGAGGATCAGCATTTGGTCTTGTATTTTAAGAATAGGGCTACATAGTGATTTTAAAGTGGCATCTCAGATCAATAGCAAAGCGTTAATAAAAACATACAATGGTATATTATTTTTTCCCTGAAGCACCAATTATTTTCAAATTCCAGATTCACTGGAATGGAAGGTGAAAATGGAGCATCAAAAACAAAAGAAAACAAGGACAATGGGTTGAGTACAGATTGTATGAGGGATTTATCTGCTACTCCCAAGGCCTGTTTCATGCACAATAATTTTCCAACAGCTCAGGCAATAACAGAAATTTTCCCATGACTAGAATTTACCTGCATTATTGAAAACAGCTGTTTGGTTTCTCTTGAGTAACTTTCCAGTTTATTACCTTGAAGTATGGATTGTTTTCATTTAAAAATTTAAAAACCATACAACACTATATATCATAATACATTCTTCAAAGATTTTGATAGTATCTATTATGTATTCAAAAGCAAGGGCATTCTATTTAGCTGTACCACATAATTTATTCTGTTAATAGTTAGCATAATCTTGTAGCATTTACACTAGCAAAACCAGAACCTCTGAAGTCGATAAATGAAGGTTAAAGTATCAGCCATAATTTACATTTCCAGCTTATAGCCACAGTAATGAAACCCTTTAGGATTATTAAAATGCATTTTGTGCAGTGTATTTATTACTTGGCATCTCTTATTTATGATTCATTGAAAGACGAAGCTAAGTGAAATAAAATACAAACTAAACTTTCCCCAGAATAATGAGGTCCTATTCGCTCTCTTAGCCAAATACACTTTTATTAGGGTTTAAACAGTTGTGTTGGATTCATTCTTGGGAGCAATTCTTTTCACTTTACCTATTTTGGAGACCATTCTTAAACAAACTAATTTAGCATAAAGAAAACATTGTATGTAGGACTTGGAGCCACACTACACTATTTAAAACACCTGATGGGTAAAATTTTATTTGACTTGAAATCACAAGGACTGAGTGATTTCAAGCTTTCTGATAGAATTATTAATGACCTTGCTAGGGTGAGCTGAGTTGTTGGTCTATCATTATCTGATTCATTAAGACCCATCCTTGCTATAGTCAGAATGATATCCCAGAGAAAAGAAACAACTGTCCTTGTTGCCACGTCAAGGAATGGCTACCATTTCCTACTTACAGCAGAGAATACAATCTCAATACTGAATCTCCATCTTTGCTCTCTCAGAATTGTTTTCTCCATTAAAGTAGAAAGCCTTACAGAACATGCCTTCTTTAAAGTTTTTCCATTACAGATGGCATGGCCTTCCCAAGGTAAACAAAAGTGTGCTCTTCCAAGCATAACCTTTGAGTAAATCATTTCTTCTCTCATGTGTTTCTGCAGGGTATATCATCTTGGAACAGAAGATCAAAAAAGTGATCATTTTATCTGGCTCATTTGGTTATTTCTCTTACTAGTAAGACATCAGTGTGCAAAACATCCCCACCTTCAGGGTGTGTGTGGTTTCCCCAAGTCACAGTCACATCCACAGGACTAAGGCAGACCCTGGGGGCCACATGTTGAGTGAGGTTTACAACTTTGCTGCATCATTAGGAGCACTGTGACCCTGGGGGCATTTAAAAGCTTTCTCTATATCTCATATTTCTCACCTGACAAATGGATATAAACATAACATCTACCTCAAATGACTATCATGATAATTAAGATCATTTATATAGATGCCTAATTAATGCAAATGATTAATCCCACTGGTTTTTTACAGCCCCCATGTCCCATTCAGGCATTAGCGATATAGCTAAGACAGGGAGAAATCTGGTTATTTAACCTAATAACT
This sequence comes from Pedetes capensis, assembly GCA_007922755.1. Taxonomy (NCBI): domain Eukaryota; kingdom Metazoa; phylum Chordata; class Mammalia; order Rodentia; family Pedetidae; genus Pedetes; species Pedetes capensis. The sequence continues at coordinate 38,201 of VMDO01017394.1, read as the reverse complement.
CTACTAAAAATTGCCCTTCCCTGGTGTGGTCACCAGCTTTGGACTCAATTCATGTTCCATAAATTCCTCATTTTTTTCCTTCTTTCAGCATAAGGATAAATTCTTTCTGTTTGCTAAGAGAACTCTGGTGCACCTTCCCAGCCAACTTTTCAGCTTGCTTGCTTGGCACTGGATGGAAGCCATCGCTAAGTCAGAAACGACTTCTGAGAAATAAAGTGTCAAGTCAAGAGTGAGGCATACACAGGTAACTGGGAGTACCACAGTGGCTCCAACCCTGACTCTCGAGGCAAATGATGGTCACCATGAGTGCTTACCAGGAATCTTGAGCAAGTTAACTTCCCTGGGGCTCGGCTTCCCCAACACTAAATGTGGATAATGATAATAGTCATATAAATCTCCTAAGGTTTTCAGGGATATAAAAGAGATTAATATATATAAGTGCTTAGAATAGTACCCAGCAAGTATTCTTGTTGTTGTTGTTGTTAGATGCCGTCGAGTCGGTATCCGACTCATAGCGACCCTCATAGGGTTTTCAATGGCTGACTGTTTCGGAATTGCCTTGGGAGTGGATTGCCAGGTCCTTCTCCCATTTTTGCGGTGCTGGGAATTGAACTCAGGACCTCAGAGACTGCAGCACAGCGCTCTACCAACTGAGCTAAATCCCAGCCCAGCAAGTATTCTTAGAACTCTATATAAAATGTTAGCTCTGATTAGCTGTTATTTTTGTCATAAAATATAATCTCATGAAGGGTGTGGTGGCATACACATGTAATCCCAGCAGCTCAGGAGGTCAAGGCAGGAGGAGTGCAAGTTCCAGGCTAGAGGAATACTGTACAATTTAGCAAGACCCTGCCTCAAGATAAAATTAAAAAAAAAAAAAAAAAAAAAGGCTGAGGGTGAAACTCAGTGGTAGAGCACTTGCAAAGTATGCATAAGGCCTTAAGTTCAACTCCAGTATGAGCAGGGTGGGGTAGGGACAGACATAATCACGTACAAACTTGAAAGTTAGATCTGGGCTTGAATCCCAGCAACCCCATCTCCACACTATAATCATAAATGATGAAGATGATAACTAACACTTATTGAATTACTTCCCAGTTTATTATCTCACTTGTATTTACACCCATTCTATAATGTAAGCATTGCTTTTTTACGCCTTTTATAAATGAGGCAACTAAGCTCTACAGGAGTTTTAATTATCAAAAGGTACAGAGTTGGTAAGTGACAAAATAAGGATTCTTTCCTTGCGACCATGACCTTGACTATATTACATCTCCATGTTACATGCTATTCACCTTTCAAGGTTAGGAGCATATAAAATAACCTAAGTGGTCAAGAAAGGTAACTATTAGGATAAAATCGCAGACCATGATGCACTTCACAGGAAGCAAGCATAAGAGTTTCTCAGAAATAGTGAGCATGAGAAGAGCAGGCATTAAAATGTTAAAGCATTCCACAGCGGTTGAGGAAGAAACATTCATACCTCGGTCAGTTCTTTATACAACTGCTCCGGGGTAAGCCTAAAAGGGCCTGGACTCCATGTGCTAGTTAAAAAGATCTTAGCAATAATTAAGCTCATACCTCTAAAAAGTAAGTGCATCCAAGGGCCTTGTAAAAACAATCCAAAATGTCTTTTTCACACTCAGAATTGTTTGCTGACAGCACTCTGAAGGAAATGGAATGCAGACGCAAATATGCTCTGGGAAACACTTCTCCCTGGAGCACATTCCTCCAATACATATTTGCCTTACCCTGTTTTCAACACTGCTGAAAGTCTTTAGTTGTCCTAAGATGGGGGACAGCAGTAGGTGTGGGGCACCATGAAGGTGTGACCTGGTAGGCAGAGCAGTGATGAAGCAGGATTCTGAGAAAAACATGCCCATGCTGAAAAACGTTCTATCCTTCTGAAAGGTCTTTGTCTGAGGGTTGATAAACGCAGTGGCTCCAGCCCTCCTCTATTATAACAAGTATAGCTGTGCGGCACCAACGGGAAGAAATAAGGAACAATTTTGTTTTGCTGCAAGGGTATGGATAACAAATAAATGGGATTTTAGAGACCTTATAAAAGTAGAAAAATGGAAAGAAAAGAAACAATAAATGGAAAAGAGGAGAGAGAGAGGAGGAAGATGAAGGGAGTAGGGGAGAAAGAGGAGAGAAGATTAATGAAAGAAACTTGGTTTCATGGGAAGTTTGCTTAAGTTTTGTCTATGATTTGACAATCTCCTCATCTCCCTATGAAAACTGCAGTCATATTTGCACAATTTTCCAGTATTTTTGGCATGGGCTTTATAGTTTGAGAAAAGTAGAGACATGGAGAGAGTTCTGTTATCAACTTCAGTTCAGCTGAGAAGCTGCCCCAGGCTACAAAGGGTTCCATCACTGTAATTTTTCATAAAAAGAGAGTAAGAAAGTAACTTCTAAGATATTCATAAAATTGTGAACTAGCCTGCATAGCTAGCAGATTCTTTCTGGTGGATATCTTGTTACAGGTTACTATATGGTACAAAGAAAGTAAGTCTCAGACCAAATTCAGTAATACAGATTCTACTCAACTTTGAATTATGGTGCTGGAGATGAATATACCATGGACTGCCAAAGGAACCGACAGATCTGTCCTAGAAGAAGTGCAGAGTGCTCCTTGGAAGCAACTATAGCTAGACTGCATCTTACATATTTTGGACATGTAGTCAGGAGAGATCAATGCCTGGAGAAAGACATCATGTTTGGGAGAGTGGCAGGTCAGCATAAAAAAGGAAAACCCTCCACCAGATGGATTGACACAGGGTGTGCAACAATGGGCTTAAACATAAATAAGATAGTGTGCCTGGCACAGAATTCGGCAGTGTTTTCATTCTGTGGTACATAGAGTCGAGGAGTTGGACCTGACTCCATGGCACCTAACAACAATAACAACTCAACTTACACTGGGGTCACACCCCAATAAATCCCATAAATTGAAACACTGTAAGTCAAAAATGCACTTAATATGTCTATGCTGCTAAACATCACTGTTTAGCAATACAGTACACAGTTGTTCACCCTTGTGATCATGTGATTGACCAGGAGATGCAACTCACTACCACTGCCCAGCATTACAAGAGTATATGCCACTTGAGAAAAGTTTAAAATTCAAAATTTGAATCATAGTTTTTACTGAATGCATATCACTTTAGCAGCATCATAAAATCACAAAATAATAATAGAACCATGGCAAGTCAGGGAACATCTCCATTTCCAAACAATTATGTGTTAGTCAACTTTCCATCACTGTGACAAAGTGCCTTGAAGAAAAGTTTTATCTTGACTCGCTATTTCAGAGGTTTTAGTCTGTGGTTGGCTGGCTCCATTCATTTGGGGCCTGTGATGAGACAGCATCCATGGCAAGGCATGCAGTAACCGAGCAAAGCTGCTCACATCACGGCTGCTAGGGAACAAAAAGAAAGAGGAATGGATCAGTGGTCCTAATATCCCTTTCAAGGGCACAGGCCCATGACATAACACTCTTCTACTAGGTCCCACCTCCTAAAGGTTCCACCACCTCCCAATAGCAGAGGTTCCACCACCTCCCAATAGTGAGGCTACTCACTAAGCCTTTAAAGTATGGGCCTCTGGTGCACATTTAAGACTCAAACCACAGAAAATCATTACCAAGTGGCTAGAGAAAGCACTGTAAAACCTATTTTCAGAAGCTTAACCTTGTTCCCACTCTATGGCCCCTCAGACACTCAAAAGATGATTTTGCATAAAATATCCACTCAGAGCAGATGAGGCAATACTACGGAAGCAGGATTCAACTGAGCTTCTATTTGAATCAGGTACATTAGGTTTAGATCAGGAATTGTTGTTGTTGTTGTTGTTGTAAGTATCAGGACATTGAACCCAAGATCTTGTATAGGCTAGTCAAGGACTCTATCACTGAGCTGCACCCCCAGTCCCTTTTTTACTGTTTATCTTGAAACAGAGTCTCAATAAATTGTACAGGTTGTCTCTGGCTTCAGGCTCACGATCCTCCTGCCTCAGCCTCCTGAGTCACTAGGATTACAGGTGCATGCCATAGCACCTGGTTTGGATCAAGAATTTTGAACAGTGGAAGACATGCAGAAGGATTAAAGGAGCCAGGATGCCACTAACTCTGCATCAAGAAGAGGGGTGCCAAGGGCCTGTGCAATATTTCTAACCAATCCACATATTGGGTACAATATGCATGTTAATAATGAAATATAATTTTCCCCAGTTATTATGTTAAAAATCTACTGCAGATTGAGATAGCCGGAGTTGAAAGCTTGTGGCCAAGGCCTTCAAAAAGAAAGTCCTGATAAGATTCTTCCAAATGCTAACTAAGCACAATTCTGAGGTGTGATCTGGATTGGGGTACTATTTATTTACATTTACTCATATATATCTTCACACATAACAACTCCACCAAAGTATTTTAAAGGCAAATTACAGCCAATTCAACAACAAATTGCCTTTGGCCTTTTATCTAGTAAGTAGCCCACCTAGGGTAAGACCTTAAAGTTGTCCTAAAGCAGAAAGTATGATCAGTAAAATGAGGTTACAGTCCAGTGAGGAAATAGATATGTACATAGACAAAATGAAGGAGTGAGAACAGTAAGTCTTAAATATTCAAAGAGTAAAACTGATATTTGTGAAGCTTTAAAATCCTGTCCTATATCTTCAGTGAATAATTGGCTATTTGTTTAGGGGAAAAGATTGGTTCTTCTGTCCACAGTTCTCTAGAGTAAATGCCAGGTGACTGGCAATATTTATGAAAAATAAGACACACAAATTCTTTAAGTAAGCACTTCCACTTCTAGACATTTACTTTAATGATAAAATCACATACATGAAATTTGTTGTGGTGGTGGTTGTTGTTGTTGTTAGGTGCCAACAAGTCAGTGTCCAAACTCATAGCAACCCTATGTACAACAGCTGAAACATTATTGTTAGTGCTTCTCTGCTATGCATAGAGTTTTCAGTGGCTGATTGTTTCTTGGGAGTGGGTTGCTGAGTCCTCCCAAGCCTACAGCATCTGGTGTTCCCAGGCAGTCTCCCATCCAAGTACTAACCAGGCCCAACCCTGCTTAGCATCTGAGATCTGATGGGATCAGATGCCACAGTTGGACAGCCTCAGGCCACATAAAATATATCTATGTACAAAAGATGGACAAAGATTCCTCACTGTATCAGTATGTGAGCAAAAAATTACAAATAGGTGAAGTCCATCAATAAGGAATCAACTAAGCTAGTTATTGTAATTCACAACTAAACATCCATCAAGCATAGTAATGTGCATCCCTTTTGCCAGGGAAAAATTACCATAATTTGTTGAATTGCTGTTTAGGTCAGGGAGGAAAACAAAAGTTTGATCATGTGAAAAGAAAACCATGAGTGTGTGTGTACACTGTGTGAAAGAATGCTCACACAAATGTTGAGTGATTTTTCTCTGTTGGGATTCACAGTGAATTTTGCCTTCCTTTGTGGCCTTTGTAAACTGTGTGAATACTTATGATGATTATCAATACTTTTACAAGACATTGTTGTTGTTAGGTGCCCTCAAGTCGGTATCCGACTCATAGCTACCCTACATATAACAGGCGAGAAGCACTATTGTCAGTGCTTATCTGCTATTCATAGGGTTTTTAATGGCTGATTGCTTTTTGAGAGTGGGTTGCCAGAGTCCTTTTCCTAAGCCTACAGCACCTGATGTTCCCAGGCAGTCTCCCATCCAAGTACTAACTAGGTCTGACCCTGCATAGCTTCCGAGATCTGACCAGATCGATGCCACAGTGCTATGGCTACAGGGCTTACAAGACATTAAGCACTAAAAAAATCACTGTTACAGGCATGATTGATGATATGGCTTATATTTAGGGTTTACATTCTTTGAACATAAATCAGCTCATGTCACTCAATTGCTCCAGAGACTTTGCTGTTGTTGTTAGGTGGGAGTAGGACCTGGTAGCCCACTCTCAAAACAATTAGGCACTGAAAACCTTACGAATAGCAGAGGAGCACTGTCAGATATAGTGCCAGAAAATAAGCCCCCAGGGGGAAGGTACTCAAGACTACTGGAGGAAAATTGCCTCCTCAAAGTAGAGTCTACCTTAATGATAGAAATGGAGTAAAGCCCCAGGGACCTCCGTTTGCTGATGTGGCATGACTCAAAATAAGGTGGAACTGTAAACATCCATTAATAACTGGAACATGGAATGTTGTTGTTGTTGTTGTTAGGTGCCTTCGAGTCGGTATCCAACTCATAGCGACCCTCATAGGGTTTTCAATGGCTGTTTTTTCGGGATTGCCTTGGGAGTGGATTGCCAGGCCCTTCTCCCATTTTTGCGGTGCAGGGAATTGAACTCGGGACCTCAGAGACTGCAGCGCTGCGCTCTACCAACTGAGCTAAATCCCAGCCCGGAACATGGAATGTAGGTAGTATGAATCTAGAAAAATTAGAAATCATCAAAAGGGAAATGGAGCACATAAAAAGTGACATTCTAGGCATCAGTGAGCTAAAATGGACTGGTATGGGCCATTTCAAATCAGATAATCATATGGTATACTATACTGGGAATGATAAATTAAAGAGATACGGGGTTGCATTCATCGTAGAAAAAAGGCATCTCAAGATCTGTCCTAAAATACAATGCTGTCAGTGGTAGAATAATATCCAGATACCTACAAGGAAGGCCAGTTAAAATGACTATTATTCAAATTTACGCACCCACCACTAAGGCCACAAATGAAGATAGGGAAGATATTTACCAGCTCCTGCAATCAGAAATAGATCGCTCATGCAATCAGGATGTACTAATAATTACTGGTGATTGGCATGCAAAAGCTCGACACAAAGAAGGCTCAGTACCTGGAAAATATGGCCTTAGTGACAGAAATGATGCTGGAGATAGCATTATAGTATTTTGTCAGACCAATAACCTTTTCATTGCAAGTATATATTTTTTTCATCAGATGCTTTCATGACTTCTAAATGGTAGAGTGCCACTCTGTGCTCTCTAAGGCCCTGCATTCAATCCCCAGCACCAAAACAATGGGAGAAGGCTATGGTAATCCACTCTCAAAGCAATCCTGAAACAATCAGCCATTAAAAAATCTATGAGGGTCACTATGAGTCAGACCCAACTCAATGGCACCTAACAACACTAAATTGTCAAAAAAAAAAAAAAAAAAAAAAAAAAAAAAAAAACTAAAAAATCTTTAATAGAGCCTAGCCTGTGGCTACCTTACAGTCTTATCCTCTGTCTAGAAACTATCTTCCACCTCCCACTAATTCATTGCCCTTCAGCCACTCTGGCCTGGATGTTACTTGATTCTTCCAGCGTTTTGAACTTGCTTTCCACTTGACAGCGACAGCACATGCTGTTTCCTCTGCTGGGAAGACATCTTGGTCCACTCTTTACCTGCCCAGCACTTTCTTTCCAGTATCTAATGGGATGTTTGGTACAGTTCCCTAAGCAGGCCTTCCCTGACCCACAGTCCAGGTTAGTCTCCATTATGCCCTCCCCTATAAACAAGTACTTTCCTAGCACAGGATCTATCACCAAGCTTTGTTACATATTTCCTAAAGTGTTTCTATAAAGTTAGATTTCCCACTGGACCATTACCACCAGTTGGGGAATGACCATCACACCCTGGTGCCTCCCCAGGGTCTCACAGTGGAGATTCGACCTATATCTGCTCAGTGAATAAATACAAAATGAAGAAGGAAAATGGAACAGGCAATTTTAAGTTTCAAAATAAAAAATAAGCTAGCATCTTTTGAGAATACAATAAAATACTTTTACCACCTTGGGTGTTGTTTTCATTATTTTCTAAAGAAATTCTGTGCAATGTTATTATTATCCACACCTTGTGAAAATATTGAAAGAGATTGACAAAAAAGGCAAGTTTTCTAAATATACAAATAATGAAAATGTTGATTCCATTCCCAAAATCAAGGTTTTAAGTATAAAGCCAGTTTGCCTTCACTGCGGGCTCAAAGAGCTGGTGGAAAGGGACAATTCTAACTGAAATTGAGGGCAGGAGAGTTCCAGGTGGAGGGCAGATTTCCTGTTCAGGACTGCCAGCAGGACTTACAACAGAAGGTCCTTGGTCCATCCCAGCAAATATGAGATCTTTTTAATTAGATTTTCAGGTCACTAACCAAAACACAGAAAACCTAAATATCAAGAAACAAAAAGATAAGACTTGATAAATGTCTTTACCTTACATACAAAAGTTCACAATTCAAAATTCTTGGCTATCCACTTGTGGACATTATTGTTGTTTGTAGGTGCCCTCAAGTTGGTGTCCGACTCATAGCAACTCTATGTACAACAGGTGAAACACTATTGTCAGTGCTCCTCTGCTATACTTAGGGTTTTCCATGGCTGATTCTTTTTGGAGTGGGTTCCTGGGTCCTTCTCCCAAGCCTACGGCACCTGATGCTCCCAAGTAGTCTCCCATCCAAGTACTAACCAGGCCTGACCCTGCTTAGCTTCCAAGATCTGACGGGATCAAACACACAGTGGCCCAGCTGTGGGCTTGTAGCCATTAGACATCAACAAATAAAAATTAAATTTTCCACTTCTTATGTTTAGTCCATGGAAATCACACACACATACACATACACACAACTATATAAATACACTCACATACTCATATACACACTAAAGGACATATCAGAATTGTTTTTCTACAAAACATTTTCTACTGAGCCACCAATGGCACACCTACTAAAAATAATGAGAACAAATGAGTTCTCAAAATAATTTCAATAAAAAAATTTTGTAAGCAAGATTCAAATCACGTAATTGGTACCTCCAAAAAAAAGAGAAACCATTCAATAAGACAAAGAGGAGTTAATTATGCTAAAGAAAAAGTTAAGAAAAAAAAAAAACAGCTCCCTATTTGTCTGCTTGATTTTTCGTTATGCCCAATTGATGATGACATTGATAGATAACGATAATCTACAGGATCACCAATAATTACAACCTGAGGGTTCTAGACATAGTGAACAAAGATAGGTTTAATATTCTATGTTTGAACAAAAATATAAGCTATATTTATTTCAAATAAAATTTAGTCTCTTCACTTATAGAAGGATTTTATTCTAAATTTTGCTTTATATTTCAGAAAGAACTGTTCTTCACAAATAGAAAATGGAAAATCCTTTGTGGCGGCAACAACAACAACAACAACAACAAAATTCCAGTGGAAAAGTTTTATCATGTAATTTCTGACAAAAGTAGTTGCAAGTTGCCAACCATTATATTATTCCAGTATGAAATAATTTATCATGAGATGGATTTTCCCCCAAACAACTAAGAAATACCTGTTCATTGGAAACATCCCTCAAATATTCTAGGTATTGGAGCTTCCATTTTCATCACTTAATAGAGTGTGTGTGTGTGTGTGTGTGTGTGTGTGTGTGTGTGTGTGTATGTGTGTGTCTGTGTAATAAAAGTGAGCTGCAACTTCAGAAGCTACAAAAAAGGTTTTTTCCCTGCTGTAATTCAATAATGTTTCAATTAATGCCAGACATAGTCCTATCATCTTTAATATTCCATAGATAACCATCCTTACAGATGAGCACCTTTTCATAAATTATATTTTCCATATGTCAAAGAGACAAAACACATGATGAATGTCCCTAGTTTCTATCATTTCTGGATCTTTTTCTGGATAAAGGGAGGTTAGCACCATCCTGCTGTCATTGGTGCAGAGGCCTTTTTTTCCTCTAATGTTTGCTCATTTTTCTTGAACTCTGCATCATCCATAAACATCAGCAAAGTTTGGGGTTACTGAATTGGCAATATTTATTAAGATTTTTTTCATTTCATGGTTGTTCTGGTTGTACACAATAAGAGAACAAAGACTCTAGGGATTATTTTTCTTCTTAAAGGCTTATTGTAAATTTAGATTCTCATTTGGTCTTGGAAAGAAGCTCCCTTACCAATCTCCCCATATGATTCCAATTTTACCCCTAGGCTAGTAGGACCTCAAGGATTATTCGATTAGTTTTGAATTGGACATTACAGCTACCTTCATCACTATTCCAAGCCCCTCTTCCCTGGAGGGCCTGGGCATTCAGAAAAAATCTGAGAAAAAGAAATCCTTTTCTTATTCCTTAGTTACATAAGGATGTCTTTTGATATCTGTGTGCCTCTAAAAATAAAAGGCACAGATACTTGACCCATTAGCACATGCCCAAACTTGTTTATCCAACTGGCCTAATATAGCCTTCCCTGTTCTGCTAGTGCAATGATTGAGTAGGCTCACAGGCTGTGGAAAAAATGCCTTTGCATCTATTCTCATGCTGGCCATTGAGATGACCTCACCTACAGCAACTGTGGCTGGCTGTATCAGGCAGAAGAGATTCTCAGAGCCAGTCATGGGGTAATAGTGATTGACCCACTCCCAGACAGGCTTCATTCTACTGAAAGCTCTAAATGGCTGGTCCAGCAGTCAAGTTTTTCACTTCCTGAGATACTTTTGTGGGAGAAGAGACCCAAATTACAGGAAATAAAGGAATAAAAAAAAGTTCATTTGAAACCTCTTATTAAAGGGTAGAGAGTGGCGTTGTTAGGTGCCATCTAATTGGGTCTGACTTATTGAGACCCTATGTACAGCAGATCGAAACACTCCCCAATTCTGTTCCAGGCACATGATCTTATTTGTGTTTAAGCCCACTGTTGTAGATACTGTGTCAATCCATCTAGTGGAGGGTTTTCTATTTTCTCGTTGACCAGCCACTCTCCCAAACATGATGTCCTTCACCAGGGATTGGTCTCTCCTCACTACATGTCCAAAATAAGTAAGACACAGTCTAGCCATCCTTGCTTTCAAGGAGCACTCTGGTTGCACTTCTTCTTGGACAGTCCATGGTATATTTAATATTCATCTCCAGCACCATAATTCAAAAGCATCAATTCTTCTCCTGTCTCCTTGTTCACTGTTCAGCTTTCACAACACTATGATGCAATTGAAAATACCATGGCATGAGTCAGGTGCACCTTTGTCCTCAATGCAACATCTTTACTTTTCAAAACTTTAAAGAGATCTTTTGCCACAGCTTTTCCCAAAGCAATGTGTCTTTTGATTTTTTGATTGATGCTTCCACCGATGCTGATCATAGAACCAAGTAGAGCATAATTGTGGACAACCCTGATCTTTTCTCCATTTATTTTGAAGCTGCATAATGACCCAGTTGCAAAGATTTTTGTTTTGTTGATGTTGAGTCACCATCCATAGTGAAGCCTATATTCTTTGATCTTCATCAGTAAATGTTTCCTACCTTCTTCACTTTCAGCAAGCAGAATTGTATTATCTGCACAATGTAGGTTGTTAATGAGTCTTCCTCCAATCCTGATGCCGCATTCTTCTTCATAAAGTCCAGCTTCTTAAATTATTTGCTCAGCATAGAAATTGGAGAGATATGGTGAAAGATACAACCCTGATACACACCTTTCTTGACTTTAAACCAAGCAGTGTTTCCTTGTTCTGTTCAAAGGACAGCCTCTTGGTCCATGTACAGATTCCTCATGAGTACAATTAGGTGCTCTGGTATTCCCATTCTTAGCAATGTTAGCCATAATATGTTATGATCTACACAGTCAAATGCTTTTGCATAGTCAAAAAAACATAGACAGACATCTTTCTGATATTCTCTGCTTTTGGCTAACATCCATCTGACATCAGCAATGATGTCCCTGGTTCCCCACCCACTTTTGAATCTGGCTTGATTTTCCAGCAGTGCACTGTCTATATACTGCTGCAGTTGCTTTTGAATGATCTGTAGTAAAATTTTGCTTACATGTGATATAATGATATTCTGTTGGATCCCCTGTTTTGGGAGTAGGCACAAATATGGACCTCTTCCATTCTGTTGGCCAGGTAACTGTTTTCCAAATCTTTGGGCATAAACATGTTAGCCCATGTTAGCTCCAGTGCTGCATCTATTTGTTGAAACATCTCTATTGCTATTCCATCCATTTCTGAAGCCTTGTGTTTCTTCAATTCCTTCAAGGCAGCTTCTACTTCATCCTTCAATATCATTGGTTCCTCATCATATGCAACCTCTTGAAATGATTGGTCATCTATCAATTGTTTCTTTCTTTCTTTTTTTTTTTTTGTATAATGACTCTGTGCATTGCTTCCATCTTTTTTTGATGTTTCCTGCATCATTTAATATTTTCCCTGTAGAACCTTTGACTATTGCTACTCAAGGCTTGAATTTTTTCTTCAATTCCTTAAGCTTGCGAAAAATAGAACATGTAATTCCCTTTTGGTTTTCTATCTCCAGCTCTTTGCACATGTCATTAAAATATTTGATTTTGTCTTCTCAAGCTGCCTTTTGAAATCTGTTTAGTTCCTCAACTTCATAATGTCTGCCTTTTACTTTAACTGCTCAACATTCAATGGCAAGTTTCAGAATCTCTTCTGACATGTAATTTGGCCTTTTCTTTTTTTTTCCTGTCTTTTAAACAACCTCTTGTTTTCCTCATGAATGATATCTTTGATTTCATGCCACAACTTGTCTTGTCTTCTATCATTTATGTGTAGTGCATTAAACCTGTTGTTGAGGTGATCTCTGAACTCAGGTAGGATACACTCAAGGTCATACCTTGGCTCTCGTACACTTGTTCTAATTTTCTTCAGTTTCAGTTTGAACTTGCATATGATCATTTATGGTCCAACCCTCAATCAGCACTTGGTCTTGTTCTGACAATTTATATGGGGTTTTTCCATCATTCCTTTCCACAAATGCAGTCAATTTGGTTCCTGTATGTTCTATGTGGTGAAGTCCATGTGTAGTTATCATTTATGTTGATTTAAAAAAAATGTATTTCTGTGAAAAGGTCAGGCTGGGGCCAGGTGTGGTGGCACATGCTTGTAATCCCAACAGCTTGGGAGGCAGAGGTGAGAGGATTGCAAGTTCAAGACCAGAGGCAATCTGTGTAGCTTAGTGAGACCCTGTCTCAAAAAAGTAAAATAATGGGCTGGGGGTACAGCTCAGTGGTCCAGCACTTGCAGAGCATGCAAGTGCGAGGCCCTGGGTTCAACCCCCAAGTACGACAAGAAAAAAAAAAAGGTCAGGCTGGGATTTAGCTCAGTTGGTAGAGCTCTGCTCTGCAGTCTCCATGGTCCCGAGTTCGATTCCCAGCACTGCAAAATGGGAGAAGGACATGGTAACCCACTCCCAAGGCAATCCTGAAACAATCAGCCATTGTAAACCCCATAAAGATTGCTCTGAGTCAGACTAGACTTGATGGCACCTAACAACAGTATGAAAAGGTAATTGTACTGACAAAATTCTATCATGCGATCTCCCGCATCATTTCTGTCACCAAGGCCATATTTTCTGGCTATTGAGCCACCTTCTTTGTTTCCAACTTTTGCATTCCAGTAACCAGTAATTATCAGTACATCCTGATCACATGTTTGATCTATTGCAGATTACAAAAGCTAGTAGAAATCTTGCCCACCTTCATTTGTAACCAAAGTGGTGATTATATAAATTTGAATAATAGTCATATTAACTGGCCTTCCTTATAGGCATCTGTATATTCTCCTACCATTGACAACATTGTATTTCAGGACAGACCTTGAGATGTCTTTTTTGATGATGAATGCAACCCCATTTCTCTTTAGTTTGTCATTTCCAGCATAGTAGACCATATGATTGTTGTTGTTGTTAGGTGCCGTTGAGTCGGTATCTGACTCATAGCGACCCTCATAGGGTTTTCAATGGCAGACTATTTCGGGATTGCCTTGGGAGTGGATTGCCAGGTCCTTCTCCCATTTTTGCGGTGCTGGGAATTGAACTTGGGACCTCAGAGACTGCAGCGCAGCGCTCTACCAACTGCACTAAATCCCAGACCTGGAGACCATATGATTAGCTGACTGAAAATGGCCCACGCTGATCCATTTTAGCTCACTGATGCCTAAACTGTCAATGTTTATGCACTCCATTTCTCTTTTAATGATTTCTAATTTTCCCAGATTCATACTACATACATTCCATGTTCCAATTATTAATGGATGTTTGCAATTGTTTCTCCTGATTTTGAGTCATGCCATATCAGCAAATGGATGTCCCTGGGGCATCACTCCATTTCTGTCATCAAGGTAGACTGGACTTTCAGGAGGCACCTCTTCCCCAGTAGTCTTTTGTGTGCATCCCAACCTTGTGGGTTCATTTTCCAACAATATATGTGACAGTGTTTCTCTGCTAATCGTAGAGTTTCAATGGCTAGTTGTTTCAGGAGTGGGTTGCCAGGTCCTACTCCCTAGTCTGTCTTAGTCTGGAAGCTCAGCTGAAACCTGTCCACCATGGCTAACCTTGCTGGTATCTGAGATACTGGTGGCATAGCTTTCAGCTTCATAGCAACAAGCAAGCCCCCACAGTACAGCAAACTGACAGATATATGGTAGACCATATGATTAGCTGACTAGATATATGGGGGATACAGTAATAAAATTGGCTAATCCAACTCTGAATAAAGACAGCCCTCCATTACCACAATTAGTCCCTAAAGAATGACAATCATACACTAAATTTTTTGAAAATGATTGAGCCTGGGGTGTAAAGAAATATCAAATTAATGCAATAACTAAGAAATTATTATGAGACATGACAAAGATGGACTTAAAAAGAAATTAAGTGAATAGTCTTTATGTGACATAGTACTACCCAGAACTACTGCAACAGGGCACCTGAATAGTTTGCAATTATACATTAATTAGCATGTGTTTGTACCACTGAACTGTTAATACAATGAATTCAGGTACTGTGGTTCTCTAGGTCACCATCATATGCCCAGAGCCTAGCACAGCAGCACATAGAAGGCATTCAGTAAATATTTGTTGAATAAATAAGTGAATGAACCTATGATACAAAGAGCACTATAAAGCACTTCAAGCACTATAAATGTTAAATGTTTTATATTATTTTGCATGAATTGCATTTTATGTCTTTATTTGAAAATTCTTGCATATTGCAATAGAGAGTTCTCTTCTGGCTCTACTCCTAAGGTACATTTTTCCAGCCTCCCTTGGAGTTAGATAGTCATCAAACTGACTTCCAGATGATAGAATACAAATAGAAATGAAGTGTATCACCTTTGGCACAAGGCAGTTAGGGCATATGTGTCTTCTCCACATTCCTTCACTTTCCCCAGAGGTGCAGCTTAATGCAGAGGAAGACAAGCCCCTAGAAGATGTGGCATTACACGAGGGAATGAGCCTAGATCCCAGAGCAACCACACAGAACCACGCCCTACACTGATTTGTGTGGGACTATGAAACAAAAGAAATATAAATGTTTGTTACATTAAACCATTTAAATATTGGGGCTATTTGTTATAGCAACTAGCCTACATTAAATAACTAGCCTACTAAGAAGAGAAAATTATCATTTACTAAGATATTACCTTCTTCCAAATAGTCTAAAAAATGCTAATGTATTTAAATGTTAAGTAGAAACACAGAGAATATTAGAATCTTAGAAATAATGAAACTCAAGTATCTCTTCTCCTTGGCACTTGCAACTTCATTCCACTTTTCCAGACCAGGTAAGGAGAATAAAACATTCTAAGTAGATAGAGGGCTGGGATTTAGCTCAGTTGGTACAGCGCTGCGCTGCAGTCTCTGAGGACCCGAGTTCGATTCCCAGCACCATAAAAATGGGAGAAGGACCTGGCAATCCACTCCCAAGGCAACCCCGAAACAGCCAGCTATTGAAAACCCTATGAGGGTCGCTATGAGTCGGATACCGACTTGACAGCGCCTAACAACAACAACAACAAGTAGATAGAAGGTAGAGTTATGCCGTAGTCTCAAATCCTCTCATAATGAATTTTAGACCATTGGGCTTCTCATTACCTTCCAATGCAAAACAGGATTATTTTGCTTGGAAGTTTGTTTCTACCCATATGTATGCCCTCTTATCTATATTTAGCCGTAGGAAGAATTTTCTTTTCTTTTAGGGTTAATCACCTTATAGCAAATATTTAATCAACACAAAGTAGAATTCATGGCTCATGTGCAACAATCAAATTCTTAGATTAAGCAATATGGTTAAACTGGTTGCTTGAAGTTGTATATATTCTATTTCTTTAGAGCTGACCATGAAATAACATTTCCATGGACTAAGTGACCAAGAAATAAAAATTATACATTTATGTAAGTTTGGAGACACAGTAAGGATTATTCTAACATTACAAAAATTATTACCTACCTTCTCTTTTCCCATCATTATGGTTGATGATATAAGAAAGAAAATTAACATAGCCCCAATTTTTCAAACCATTAGGCTGCGCAAGATTTAGTTTGGATCAGGCATTGACCCACCCAATGTCCCTTTAGCCTCTTGGCATTACTTTCTCATAATCACCGTTATTCCTTCCCCTGCAGAAAACCAGATCCATGGTTCAGAAGTCACAAGCATCAGTTTGAAATCCCTGTGCAATAAATTGCTTCTCACACACAATATCCTGTAGAAATTAAAAAGGAGAAAAAGTCACTTTGTTTTTGGCCTATAACCCCATTTAATTAAGTATAATTTCCCATTTTTATTTTATTCTGCTCATGTTGCCAAATATGTATTGTCACAGGAGTTTTACACCACTATTTAAAAGACATCTTTAAAGCATAAACAAAAAATTGATGGTAATGGGCCTATTCTGTTAATGAAGTGGTTACTATAATCTAAAATTATACTGGGGTTTTGGAAATATCTGAAAGATTAAAGATCTGAAAGATAAATGTAAAGCCAAAAGTAAATTGAGTTGGCATAAATATCAAAATAATAGTCTAAGCACTACAACTCAACACCAGATTATCTTAGATATTCTCATACTTTGCTGATAATTCAATAGGATCAAATTCCTACCATTTGAGGCCAAACTAAAATATTACCTGATAGAATAGCAAAATAACCATATTGTTTGCTCCCCAAATAAATCTTCCTATTTCAATCTCTATACACACTGTACTTTGCTTTGGACTAGTGACCTTAAAAGGAAGCAATATCTGCCCAGTTTTGCATCACTGCTTCATTTCATGGATAAATCACTCTGAGAATGGCATGAATATGTAGAAAATTCCTGGTATGTACATTACCTTATGAGCTTTTTAAACATTTGGAAGGCTGGACCCAGAAGGCATATAAAATGCTCTGAAGGCAGTGGCCTATTTATTGGTTACTTAGAATTTATTATTTAGGCACCATGGAAATCATAGCTAGTAGAAATTACATAGGTAGTATCATTTCTGCTGTGAATACAAACCATTCCCACCACATCCCTGCACACTCACACCAATTTTTAAAACATTTATGGGGATAAATTCCTTAGCCATTTATATGACATTTTATTTTCTCTAGATCAAGAATTCCCCAGCTAAAGAGACTGTTGCATTTTCATCATGGTGGGGTAGTTCTATGTGAAGTAGCAGGAAGTCAGAAGACTCCCTAGAGTATCAAAGCTACATCATTCTTCACATATGTTTGATTATTTGCTTGATTTTGTATTTCCTAGAAACTTAACAGGGAGCTATCTATCCAGCCAGTGCTTATGTTACACACATACATGTGTGGCATGTGAGAGAGTAAATGCTTCTTCCTTGAGTCTAATCCATGTGGGGTGGTGCATGAGGGGAAGGAAGGAGCAAGGCTGTGCAAGCTACTCCAAGTCCCTGCCTGCTGTCAGCACCCATGTTGGTCCACTTCCTATAGCCAGACCCATGCCATGAGTTCCACAGCTTAATATGCTACATGCCATGTTAGGTAGTAGGTATTAAGCAAGGCTGTTGTCATGCTGTGATTAGGAATGTGTAATGTGGGGCTGCAGCTGCTCAAAGCCCCTTTCCTTGAGCTTCATAGATTTCACCCTACAAGTATTTCTCAGTTTTAAAATTTTTCCCTTTTCATAAGGGTAATAGGCACATTGGTTTAGGGCCATCCTAATGACCTCATCCAAAGTAATTACAACAACTCTATTTCCAAGTACAAATTAGGATGTCAGTGTGCAAATTTTGGAGGCATACAATTCAACCTATTAAAGCAAATGAAGGAAAAAAAGCTTTGTGGATTATTGTGCAGTTCAATGTACACAGAGGAGGAAGTAGAAGGCCACACAGCATACACAGACTTAATTTTCATTATCTGGCTGTGGAATTACCTGGGTTGAGTAGTAGTTTTTATCTATTTGATTATACATTTGCCTATTGTATTAATTATTACAATACACAGATGATGATTTTGTAATTAAAAACATAATGAAACCATAATGAAAACTTAAACAATAGAATATATTGTTGGAGCTGGGCGAGGTGGTATATCCCTGTAATCCCAGAGACTCGTGAGGCAGAGGCAGGAGGATCGCAAATTCCAGACCAGAGGCAGTCTGCATAACTTAATGAGACCCTATCTCAAAAAGTAAATAAATGGGCTGAGGGTGCAGCTCAGTGGTACAACACTTGCAAAGCAGGCAAGGCACAAGGCCCTGGGTTCAAACCCTAATACTTCAAAAAAATAAAATAAAAATAAAAATAAGAAAATATTGTTGGAAAGAAGACAATTTCTCAAATTACTACAGCTCTCCTTTTTCTCTTAATCCATTTCTAAGCAGCCTGAAAATAATGATCTTTCTAAAATGCTAGATTGCAGAAGCCATACACTGATGAAAATAAAATTTGGATGACAGCTAAACAATCGAATAGAGAAGCAGGAATGAAAGCCAAATATAATAGATATGGGAATGGTATTTATAGTAATGAAAGGGGGCAAGAAGGGAAAAGACATGGTGGATGCAGGAGGCAAGGCTAGGAGGAAGAACAAAACAGCCGAGCCCGTTTTCATTTAAAGAGGACAAGCTTTATTTTTATTGGCCTTTGATTGGTGCTGGATAGAGTATGAATAGGAACAGTGTCCCTAGGGTACTGGGCAGGGTATTGCCCACCAGCGCCAGGTCAAGGCCAATCTGAGGCCAAGTGGAGCAAGCCAAACACCAAAGGACAGCAGGGTTTGATGGGCCCAGTCCTGAGTGTCAGTGTCATTGGGCAAAGTTCCAGAGCCACCCTATCAGGGATCCCAGACACAATACATACTCCCAGACAGTGATCACATGTGGCTACCTGGCTGGGCCCTCCTCTGCTGCATCAGAGGCTTTGTTCTTTTCACTTTCACTCTTTCCTCACTTTTACTTTTCTAGTCACCTTCTTGGTGTTTTAAACAAAATTTTCACTTTCATTTACCTTGTTGTGGCTCCCAGATTAATTCTTTGGTCTATGAAGTAAGAAGCCAGCACCAAGGACACTACTCATCAGTATCAGGGCACCTTCCAGTGCTTCTCGGTACACCAATCTGGTATCCGTAACACAGTATGAAAAACAACGGTTTGCAGGAGGAAAGAAAAAAATCAAAAGGAAGTTATTTATACAAGAAAAATCAACTAGAAAGATTGTTGCATAGAAACAAAAACCTGTCAAAATATTACATATGCTGAGGATAAGAAATGAAGGAGAGAATGAAAATTCTAAGGCATAAAAAGGCTACTAATAATGCTTTTTATTTAATTTGAAAAAGATAAGTGTGGTAAAACAATGCCCCGATGTCCATGCCCTCATCATTCAGAACCTGGAGATACATTCCCCATGATGGTGAAGGGATTTTGTGGATGTGATTAAGGATATGACACTGAAGATGGACAAATCACCCTGGACATTCTGGTTGAGTCCAATCTAATCCCATCAGTCCTCAAAAGCAGAAGATTTCTCAATGTTGAGTTACAGAAATAAGATAAAAAGAAGAGAGACTTTAAATAAAAGAAGGATTCAACCCACTTTTACTGATTTTGAAGGTGGAATAAAGAATCAAAGAGGCAAGAATTGTGGGTAGCCCCTAGAAGATAGGCACAGCCCTTAGCTAGTAACCTCTCAAGAAATGGGTCTTCATTCTTGCGACATATGAAACTGAATTCTACCAGCCCCCTTGCGAGGGTTTGAATATAGTTTAAGTGTGTCCCCCAGGAGTTCATGTGTTGGAAGCTTGGGCCACTATGTGGCAATGTTGAGAGGTGGTGGAATATTTAAGAGGTGGGGCCTAGCGGGTGGCCTTTGGGGCTGCTGTCCTCAAAACAGATTACGATAGTCCTTGTGCAACCCTGAGTTATTCCATGAGAGTGAGTCATATAAAAGAACAACCTTTCCCTGCTCTCTGGCCTCTGCCTTCCTGGCTCACCAGGTGATCTCTCCCTCTGTGCACACTGCCAGCATTGTTATGCCATCCACTGTCAGGTCTTCCTGAGAGCTGGGCCTTGGCATCATACCTTCCAACATCCAGAAGTATGAGCTAAATAAACCTCTTTTTTCTTTACAAAGCCCCCAGCCTCAGGTATTTTATTATAACAGAAACAGACTAGCAGATACCTGAATAAATGGAAAGCACATCCTCTTCTGGAATTCCCATAAAAGATCACAGAAGCTCTGTCAATACTATGATTTTAGCCTCCTGAGCCCAATTTTAGAGTTCTTATCTATAGAAATATAAGATAAAAGATTTTATGGTTTTTATTATAGCAGCAATAGCAAATCAGTCCAATAATTATAGGATCTATAATTATGTTTAGATAGTGCCTTCTGAGTGCCCACTATGTTTAAATAACTGTGCTAAGCACATTGTGTACTGTATCCCATTATTGTTTGCAGTAGCATATCTTCTATAGATTGTTTGGTCCACCTGTCGGTCTTTAAAATGAAGGAACTAAGGTCAAGGCAACAAAAAATATCTGTTTAAGTTCACATGGCTTTTTGAAAGCCTGGGATTTTGATATGGTACTATCAGTAGAGAAAACTATAAGAATAACAAGTATAGCCAGTCACAGTGATGCACACCTGTAATTCTATCAACTCAGGAGGCCAAGGCAAGAGGATCACAAGTTTGAGGCCAAAGACAACCTGCATAACTTAGCAAGACCTTTCTCAAGATAAAAAATTTAAAAAGAACTCGGTGTGCAGCTCAGCGGTAGAGCAAAGTACATGTAAAGCCCAGGTTTAATTCCCCGCCCCCCCCAAAAAAAAACAATAACAAGTAATATTTTCCTACTAGCATGGGTGTTTTGCTTTGCCATATTATATTTCTATTCAGTGACCAAGGGCTGGCTTTCAGGAAATGACTGCTTGGACTTAATGGTGCCATCAGGGAACAAAGTAAAGCCACCTGGTCAACATAAAGATCGGGTCTGTCTCCTGGAGAACCAGAACGCAGACTCTAACAAAGGCAATTAATAACCAACACAAAAAAGAAACCCAAAGCTAAGGCAGGGCTAAGATAACCCATGTCAAGTGGCACCTGCCCCTCAAAGTAGCTCCTCAACCTCTTCCTCGAGCCTCCTTCCTCTAAATTCATGCACCATTGTTCCTCTGGCTCTTGTGGAGCTTACTGCTTGCTAGTTTGTGTTATAGTTGCTTTTGTTGTTGTATGCCACATGCCTAATCCCTGAGAGCAGTTACCATTTACTGAAAAAATGCCATGTGCCAGACACTTAGCTAAATGTTTTAACCACATTATCATATTTCATCCCCATAAACACCTCTATGACCTCTATGATGGGTATAATATTTACTGACACTTTTGTGTGCAAAAAATCAGAAGTTAAGCCCGTCACTTAACTTATAACTAATAAGTGGCAGAGCCAATATTCAAAATTTGTTGTCTATCTCTCAAACCTGTACTCTTAAAATAAAACACTTCAAGGATAAAATGAAGACTCCTACATTTTCTCCCTGGTTTATTCATTGTATCTCTGAGATACAACAAAGACTGAATAAATATTTGTGGAGTAGAAGAAAAAAGAACATGAGTGGAACTATTTCAGAAAGAAAAGTATGACTAATGAAGACATCACCTGCTTAAAATCTGTCTATGGTCTCTCCCAAATGCTAATTAGGAGTAATTAGATGTAACTATTCCTGTGCTTGAAACAGTGCTTCCTGGAAATTGAATTTATATGTTTAAATTACTGTATTCCATTTTTATCTATCAGTGAACCAGTGCAAAAGGCAAAAAAATAGAACATGATATGAAATGTTATAAATTAGTAAAATGGTCAGGACAATGTACACTTGCTGGACAGTCCTCACTTATTACCCCAAAGTTCTATATATGAAGCCCAGCAACCATGGAGTTCAGATCCCAGGAAAACTAAGTCTCCCTGACCTCTAGCTATGGCTATAAGCACTTTGCCCAAGTGTATACTCTGCAAAGGTAAAGACATTATGGATCCCACAAAGAATTCTGTTCTAAATATATTTTTTCAGCATCTGTATTTCCTATCTGAAAATAAATTCCCTGAAAGTAGAAACAATATTTATTTGGCTCATGGCTCCTCCTGGGTCTTTGACTCATAGTAAAGGCCCAATAATTATTTACTGAATGAATCCATGAATGAATGAATATCTCTAGACCACTGTTGAATGAATTAACTAGTTCTAAGGAAACAGACCAGTGTCTAATAATAGAATATGTAATATTTCTCCAATGACACTACGTATGTTTCACTAAAAGATGAAGAAAACCCAAGTAAAAGTCAGTTTAAAATTTCAGAAAATTACTTAACCATGTAAGAAAAAGTAGCCATTAGCATGGTTACAGAACTGGTTATTTTGTCCCTTTGTTGACAAAGGCATCACCTTCTTTCTGCTTGTCCTCTCCACCACCTTCACCACACTGCCACGGTCCCTTTTCTATCTCCCCTCAGAATGACAAGATAGATTCAGGAGTTCCAGGATAATCTCCTCACACCGCTGTAACTAGAGAGAGATCAGCAGCTGAACTTTCTCCTGAGTCTATGTTAAAGATCAAAAACTCTTCCTCCCAAGCCTCTTCAACAGATAAATCCTTATTTGTCAGAATTCTATGGCATGCCTCATTCCAAACTTAATCATTGCCAAGGTGGAGGGCTTATCATGACAGGATTTGATTTACCAAAATTCACTCCATGAGGACATGGAAGGGGGCAGCCTCTCCAGGTGACTATGATCATCTGACTGACAGACTGAATCAACTCACTGAGAAAGGAAGAAGGGAAGGAAACAGCTATTGAATAAATTGCTATGAAGAGTCTCAGATTAAAGCAAGGACAAGTCTATATGATCACCTCTCTGTACAGACATCCACTAATGGCCAGGTGGATCACCAAACCTTCTCTCACCATTCTGAACTTCAGTCACCTTGTTTGCAAGCAGATATGTTCTTTTTCTGGTGTAAGTTTTGTCATCAACAGAACTAGGAAATCATAGTTTCCACTACTATGGCCCCTTCCCTTTATTTTTTCAGCACTGGAGGGGAGGGGTTGAACCCAGGGCCTTGAGTACTCTAAGCAAGTGCTCTACCCAACTGTACCTCCAACTCCTTTTAAATTTTGAGACAGGGTAGCCTTGTATATGGAGCAGGCTGCCTCTGGACTTGGACTCCTAGGCCTTGTACTTCAGCCTTCTGGGCTGCTTGGATTACTAGTATGTGCCATAGTTGCTGACCACCCCTCCTCATTTTTAAAAATTAGATTCTAGCCCTCCTTGAACTCCATATTCCTGGCCATATAAAGTCTAGTCCTGAATTCTGACCCATCATATATTGACAGGTAAGAATAAGTTTTAACTTTGAGGGGTGGGGGAAGGAGAAAGAGGGAAGGAGAGGGAGAGAGAGGCAGAAAAGGAATATATGCACTCTAGGAAACCCGTACTTCTGGAAATTTATAGAAGTCTAGTCTACCTTTACACATTAGATTTTGGAGGAAGAAGAGAGGATCGATTTTGTATGCTGCCTCCCACTGCTGGTATAAATAGCATTGTTCTTTATCTAGACTATTTCCCCTGAAAAAAATTACTCTTACTCTTTATTTTTGAGATTTAATATCTTCATCTTTAAGTCAATTATATGTCCCCAGATAACTGCAAAGTCTGAAGAACCTGAACCAAAGTTTGAAGCCTGCCCTCCCTATTTAGCAGCAGGTCCAGCAATAATAGCCACTAAGAACACTGATTGCGAATGACCCTCAAAGATGCCCAATAGCACTTCCACCTCTTCAGCTCTGATTGAGTCTGGATTTCTGCGTGTATTTCCTGCTTTAATGGTTCATGATGATGTATAACATAAAAGAAAACAAGATGATTGCCCTGTGTCCTTTTTGGTCACAAATCCAAAGAGTGGATTGAGAAACTTATGCCAAAAATAAAAAGTAATAATGATGATTAAAGTTTAAGAATCTCAATGGGGAGAGATCAAAAAGTGTGTGTGCTCAGAGTTTCACAAGATATATTAAATTTGGCTGCCTGTTGCAAAGAAGTCTGTGGGATAGGCAAACATTCTGTCAATCGTAATTACCTCGTTGGGCCTGTTTTTGTTCCTCCAGGCTCTTTGCTGTCTGGCATTGGTGCCCTGCACCAGCCAAGATCTAGCCAACCAAAGAAGATTGAGAGGCAGGCCTTGCACTTGAGCCTGTGAACTGTCACTCTGTGTCTCTTTAGACTTGTGACAAGGTACGCCTTTCCAGTGGGCTGTCAGTTTGATTCCTGCCTTGCCAAAGCAGCTGTGTGCACATAGGTCTTTCAATAATCAAACAAGGAGACCTGATCTGGGCCAGCAAATGATGACAAAAAGTCATTACTTAAGAAAAGAAGTAAAGGAAGAAAGAAAAGCATAGCAACAATTAAATTACAAATTAATTAACTTGTTTTGTGGCCAGTAACTGTGATGCAAAAAAGAAAGGGAAAAAACTAGTCATATCCCAAACTCACAGATTAATACTGTAAATGATCCGTGTAGAAATAAACTTGAAATTAATTCTATAGGCCAAGTTAATGTATTTAAAAGCAAGTTGAGTTGATATGTAGATTCCTTTGGCTTCCATTATATTTCACATTACTGTGGTGAGGGGGAAGCTATAATTGGTACCAGCTCATCCTGTGAGCTGCAAAGCCAAGAATGTTTTGTTATCCATGACATTTTCCCCAGGATTAATACCCTTCTTACTTCAATTAGAGAGACATTTAAAATATTAACTCAAGTATTAGCACCAAATCATATCCTTCTTTCCTATTTTAATGTTAAGGGAAGAAAGCAAAAAGGTCACTTCAGTATGACTATAAAGCTTTGTAAAACTCTGAGAAGAAAGAGGAAAAAATTCCCACTATGGTCATGGCAGTGATGAAGGTGTAGATGTAAATTCAGTATTGCTTGAAATCACCATTGCTTTGTTTTTCTCACCCAGTTACCAAATGATATTTCTTCAGTTTCCTCCCTCCAAATGGACATCAATACTCTTAACTCTTTATTTTTAAATAATTCTCCATCCCTCACCTTGCAATAATCTGCATATGCACAAAAAGAAGGCTCACCTTGGAAGGAAATTGTCAGTCTTGTATGTGGACTATCAGAAACATGGGATCTAAACTTTCAGGGTCAGAAAAGTAAGACTAAAGAAGGTACAGCCTTGGTGCCCCAATAGGATGTTGTCTACCTGCCAACATCATGAAACAAGACTATCCAAAAACCAAGCACTTGATTTGAGAGGTCTGTAGTCTTATTTTGACATCTTGTTATCGCTACCATTATTGTTATTTGAATCCTAGCTGTAAGATTTAGACTAATTATATGTAATCTCTCTGCCTCCGTTTCCCCACCTATAAAATAAAGATAAGCAATAATACCTACATTAGCAGAGTGTTATGACTATCAAGTGAGTTAATATTTGTAAATCACTTATTAAGGAGATTTGTGCCTAGTAAACACTATATAAGTATTAACTTTAATTTTTAATGACATACACTAGCTTAAGATTCTATTTCTTTCATCAATGTTTACTTACTATTATAAATGATAGGGAAATCTATTATTCTATTTCCTTGCAATTGTCCTCTTTTTCCCTTTGACTTGGGTTGTTATTACATTCTTATGCCTTTAAATAACATATATTTATAGAATTATATAATGTATTTATGTTTATTATTTGGTGGGTTAGTTTTAAATATACTTTGACCTCAGATACAAAAACCTCAGGGACTAACTATGGAGAAATTTCAGACTCATAGGTTCATTGTTACTTGGACTCAAATCAACACTCCATGTTTGCCAACAATGTCCATATTGTCCCACTCTCAGCAGAGAATCATAGAGGCATCCCAGGTCCTTCAGAGTTTAAAATAATAACCCCTTAATTATTTGGATAACCCTGTATTATGAACATTTATTCTGTTAAAGACAAGAGTTTTATTTTAGCTAGGTATGGTGGTGCATTCAGGAAGCAAAAAAGCATTGACATAGTCCTAGGCATGGCACAGTGTCAGAAAGTGTTTCGCTCTGTTGTACATACAGTCTCTGAATCAGACCCAACTCAACAACACGTAACAACAACAGCAACAACTAGTACGAGTGGATA
Organism: Pedetes capensis; assembly: GCA_007922755.1. Classification (NCBI taxonomy): domain Eukaryota; kingdom Metazoa; phylum Chordata; class Mammalia; order Rodentia; family Pedetidae; genus Pedetes; species Pedetes capensis. Next base: position 11,766 of record VMDO01017394.1, on the reverse strand, counting down.
AAGGACTATCTATTTGTTCTAGGCATCTGTGGCTGTAAAACAAACAACTCAAAATTTGGGTGATTAAAAGAACAAAAAATTATTTCTCATATTTTTGTAGTTTGAGTTCCAGTGAGTGATTCTTTGAGTCTCATGCATTATAGTCAGTTAGAGCTGGGACTGGAATTATTGGAAAAAGTTTGACTGGGTTAGATATTCAAGATGGCTTTTTAGTTCACAGGCTGGCACCTCCCTGCTTTCTGAACTTCCTCTCCCTTTATGTTGCTTCTATTTTCATAGCATGGTGATCTCAAAGCAGTTGCATTTCTTTTTTTCCCCCTTTATTGATAAATGTTCATAGGGTACAGAATAATATGGCATTTGCTATCTCCATTGTGCAACTACTACATTGCTTTTGGTTACACTTTCACCAACTTACAAAGTTTATGGAACCTTTTGATTAATATGTAGTAAAATTTGTTTACAATTATGGATTATATTCCCCTATTTTTTTCCCATGTATTTGTAAAGTTGCCTCATATTATTTCCCCTCCCCTTCCTGCCTTCTAAAACCTTCCCTTACCCCCAGCCCCATCCTCCCTTCTTTCTACTCTGCTTATATTTTCCTTTGTTAGCTAAGTCTGGTTGTTCATTTTTATATGTCTAGATATGTGTGGGCTGGGGTTTAACTCAGTTGGTAGAGTGCTGCTCCACATTCTCTGAGGACTGGAGTTTGATCCCCAGCACTGCAAAACTGTGAGAAGGATGTGACAATCCACTCCCAAAGCAATCTCGAAAGAGTCAACCACTGAAAACTCTATGAGAGTCACTATGAGTCAGACCTGACTCAACAGCATCTAACAACAACACATGTATAGTTACTTTTTCTTCGTTTAAGGAAGATTCATTTCCCACATATGAATGAAAACATATGGTGTTTCTCTTTTTGAGCTTGTTTGTTCACTTAAGATGATATTCTCCAGTTCTATCCATTTTTCTGCAAATAACATTATTTTAATCCTCTTATTGCTGAATAATATTCCATTGTGTATATGTACCACAGATTTTTTATTCATTCTTCTGTTGACAGACATCTTGGTTGGTACTATATTTTGTGATTGTAAAGAGTGCTGCATTAAATATGGAGATGCAGATGTCTCAGTGGTATGATGATTTATCTTCCATTGGGTATATTCTCAGGAGTGGCAGAGCTAGGCTGTATGGCAGTTCTATTCTTAGTTTTCTGAGGTCTCTCCACATTGATTTCCAAAGTGGTTAAACTAACTTACTGTCTCAAGGGCTCCATTTTCTACGCATCCTTGCCAGCATTTATTATTGTTTGTTTTGTTGGTCTTGATCATTCTTACTGGAGTTAGATGGAATCTCAGTGTTGTTTTGATTTGCATTTCCCTAATGGCTAGGATATTGAGCATTTTTTCATGTGTTTCTTAGCCCTGCAAACTTCTTCATTTGAGAACTGTTCATTTCCTTTGCCCACTTATGTATTTGGTTATTATCGTGAAATTTGCTTTCCTAAGTTCTTTGTATAATCTAGAAATTAGTCCTCTGTCAAATGTGTAGGATGCAAAGATTTTCTCCCATTCAGTTTTAAGGTTCCCAGTTTAATACTGAAGTCTCTTATCCATTTCAAATTGACTCTCATGCAAATTGAGAGATATAGGTCTATTTTCAATTTTCTGCAAACAGATATCCACTTTTCCCAGCATCATTTGTTGAAGAAGCTATCTTTTCTCCATTGAACATCCTTAGACTCTTTGTCAAAAATCAGGTGGTTGCCGGGTGCCGTGGCACATGTCTGTAATCCCAGAGGCTTGGGAGGCAGAGGCAGGAGGATTGCAAGTTTGAGACCAGAGGCAGTCTTATACAGTAGCTGGCTTCCAAGAGGCAAGAAATAAGCCAGCAAGGGACTGTACATAGCTGTGGCTCAGGACACTTCCACCATATTCTATTTGCCAAAGTTGTTACAGAGCCCACCAAGATTAAGGGGTCCAAGAAGTAAACTCCATTTCTTGATTGTGAAGGTCATATTGTAGAAGAGCATGTGGGTTAGGTTTATTGCTATGGCTGTTTCTGGAAATGCAATCTGACACCCTGTTGTGATATTCTTGGTAGAAAGTATCTCCATTCTAGGAATTATAAGTTTGTGAACTTACTAAGGAATGTAAATGTGCAAAAATCAAACCTCAACTCACTATATGTGTGGAGATTTTAATAACACAAATACTTCTTGTTGTTGTTGTTAGATGCCATTGAGTCAGTATCTGACTCATAGTTACCCTACATGCAACAGGTGAAACACTACTGTCAGTGCTTCTCTGCTATTCATAGGGTTTTCAATGGCAAGTTGATTTTTGGAAGTGGGTTGTCCTGTCCTTTTCTTCATTGTCATATGTAAGAGCAATAAAATAGACAATCCTGAGGAAGAAAAGGGAAAAGTCTTTGACATTAGAAATAAAACATGGAGGACAGTCAAGACACTGTAATGAGTCTTAAAATCACAAAAGGAGTACAATGAAAAAAGTTGTCCAATAAACTTTAAAACTCAGATAAAATAATAAATTAACTAAGAAAGTATAACTTACTGTTGCTGACTCAATATAACCACTTGACAAATAAAACCAGTAATTAAAAATCTCCACCACTATCCTTCCCCATGCATAAACAAAACAAAATCAAAGAACAACAAAAAAAACTTGCCCCCAATAGTTATATAGGCAAGTTCTATCAAAGTTTCAAGGAACAGGTAATTCTAATATTATGCAAACTACTCCCAAAAAAGGAAAAAAATGAAATTTCCACACAGCTACAAAACCTTGAAACCAACAATGTATAAAACAATTCAAGAAAGAAAAATTTTAGAAAAATCTCACTTTTGAATATATATGTGAAAACCCTAAATGGATTAGAAAAAATTATCAATGATGTTATAAAAACTAATGTATCATGATTAAATATGTATTGTTCAAAGAATATATGGATAACTTTAGAAATTATTTTTATGTAATTTTCTACATAAGCAGATAAAAAGAGAAAAACCATAGAGTCCTCTCAAAACGTGCAGAAAAGCATTCAATAAAGTTTAACAAATATCTTAGCAAACTACAAATAGAGGAACCAGTTTCAATATGATGAAGGGTAGTCACTGCATAGCTGCCACAAGCACATATTTAGTAATTCTCACTTTAAAAAGAATTCTCTTCATAATCAGGAGCTAGACCTGTCATGATCTTCTCCCCTGTCACCACCTTCCTCCACACTGAACTGGCTATCCTTGCCAACACAGTAAGAGAAAGAAAAGATATGAAATATGTAAACTACAACAGAAGGAAAAAAAAGAACTTTTACTAAATTGCCACTTAGCTCTCATAGAAAATATAATTATCAGCCTGTTGTTGTTGTTGTTAGGTGCCACAGAGTCCTGTCCAACTCATAGCTACCCTCATAGGGTTTTCAATGGCTGATTGTTTCAGGATTGCCTAGGGAGTGGATTGCCATGTCCTTCTCCCATTATTGCAGTGCTGGGAATCGAACTTGGGACCTCAGAGCCTGCAGAGCAGGGCTCTACCAAGTGAGCTAAATCCCAGCCCAATTATCAGCCTAGAAATAATTAAATTTAATAACACAATGAGGTGGCTATAAAATCAATACATAAGGCAATTCTCTCTGTTAAGAAGTTTGCACCATGTAATGGATGTATACTCTTGCTTTTTTGTAGGCCTCTCTGTCTCTTTGTCTCTGTCTCTGTCTCTCTCTGTGTCTCTTAAATCTAAACTGGGTACTATTCTTTATCCTAATAAATTTTCTAACTATGTTTCAAATAATCAATATATAAAAATTTCCATGACCATACAAAGTGTGCATTCATTATTTATAATCTAGTAATTCAACTTCTGGGCTGGGGCTCAGTTGATAGAGCGCTGCTGTGCCTTCTCTAAGGCCCTAGGTTCAACCCCCAGTATCACAAAAACTAGAGAAGAACATGGCAGCCCACTCCCAAAACAATCCCAAAACAATCAGCCATCAAAAACCCCCAAAATAGCAGAGAAGCACTGACATAGTGCTAGGCATGGCACAATGTCAGGAAATGTTTTGTTCAGTTGTACATAGGGTCTCTATGAGTGGGACCCAACTTGACAGTACCTGACAACAACAATAATAGCAATCAGTAGAGAAATAGGTAAATTATATAACTATAATGGAATATTACACAACAGTTAAATTGAATTAACTAAGGGCCATGTGTATCAATACAGATATATCTCAAAACAGTGTTATGTGAAAAAGGTAGTTAGAAAAGAATATGGGCAAACTAATCTCTCTGTGGGGCTGGGATTTAGCTCAGTTAGTAGAATGCTGCACTGTAGTCTCTGAGGTCCCGAGTTCAATTCCCAGCACCGCAAAAATGGGAGAAGGACCTGGCGATCCACTCCCAAGGCAATCCCAAAACAGTCAGCCATTGAAAACCCTTTGAGGGTCACTATGAGTCGGATACCAACTCGACGGCACCTAACAACAACAACAACAATCTCTCTGTGACGGGGTTTCCTTTTATATTAAATGAGGATAATAATTGCACCCACTTTCTGAAGTTAATATGTGTAAATACGCTTCAGAATGGCACTTAAAACAGTGGGTTGCCTGGTCCTTCTCCCAAATCCCCTAAACAATACAGTATAACAACTATTTATATAGCATCTGCATTGCATTAGACATAAGTAATCTAGAGATGATTTAAAATATACAAGAGGATATGTACAGGTCAGATGGAAACATTATTGCATTGAATAGAAAAGACTTGAGTATCCTTGATGTTTGTCTCCATAGTGGGTCCTGGAACCACATAGACTGAGGGATAACTATAATTTTATTTATTTGAAATATCTCATTAAAATACAAAGGAAAAGTCTGGAAAAACAACTCTCAGTTGTTGGATGGCAAGTGTCCTTTGTTTTCTTGAATAAAGTTTTCTGAATTTTTCAAGTTTTCTACAATAAGAATATAATTCTTTTGTAATTAAACTAAAACTAATTTCTTAAAGATAAACCTCTTTTAATATTGAAGGCACCTGGGTCTGTTTCATCTAAATTAATCTTAATTTAGATGCCCTCCAAACTAAACCAAATAATCTACATAGTAAAAATCATATAATTTTAATAGCACATTTCATTCATTCTAGCAAAATTTATATTTACAAGTTATGCCTCTTTTTTGCCTTTAGTCCTTAGACTTATAATTCACACATAATTTATGCATTTTTGTCACCATCTTCATTATAATAAAATGTCATTTCCTATATATTTCACACTATTGATACAATTGTGGAGGGATTATAGAGGATCTCTGGATGTATTTCTTAGAAAGCCCACATAATGACACCACCACAGATCTTTTCTCTAACTTCTCTTTTTGGTGTTTCATGTCTGAAACTATACTAATCTGAACACAGAAACTAATCTTCAGAGACCTTGCAATTTATCTTTTACCATGATTACAATTTCTAATCTAACCAGCAGCAGTTCAAATTGAACTCTGATCCAAATGATCAATAGCCATGGGCGAACCATTAGACATGTGAATATTAAATCGCTTTGGATAAGGGCTGTCCAAATGAAAAGCATATAATTATCATCTATTAACATATATTGTAGCAAATAACACAAAAATGCAAGATGTATCTCATACAACCTATCAGAATAGCAATGACTGGAATGCTAAGGTTAGATCATATGTTTTACATATGAATTAATATAAAAATATGATTGATGTCTTTGTGTTTATTATTAATAATGTTGGCCTTAGGCCACAAATGTCTAAACTTGTGAATAAAATACATTTCATTTCTAATTCCATTCTTTTTATTATTTTTTATTTTTGCTTCCTAAACATAAAAAGTACCCAAGGAAAAGATAATTAAATGGCTTGATAAGAAAATAATTCCAAACAGCAAATAGCTATCTTACTTTTCATGCTTTGCCTACAAAAAAAAATGGATACACTTATAAAAGTATGAAATATATAAAGAGTAAAACTTAAAGAAAAATGAGTCCAATCTCTTATCTCAAGTGTCAGATGGAATAGCAATAAAATTCTCCAAATATTGTCTGGTAACTCCTTCCAAAATTTAGCAATGCAGTCAGAAATTTTTCTTTATGGAAACCCAAAACCCTAGTGTGCTAAGCTAAACCTAGACAAGCCACCTTTATGACATATTTACCAGACTCCCTTGCAGTTTGTCAGTTGAAGTGCATGCAGCTGCACCCAGTAGGATGCAAGAAACATGAAGCAATCTACTTCCAGATTTGTCCTTCCGAATATGTCATGCAATTATCCAGGCACATCGTCATAGCTATATTAAGGCCACATCTTCCAAATGTTGAAGATAGAGAGGTATCACCCAACTGCATGCAACTCTGCAAAAGCCAAAAATAAACTTTGATTGTAGTAAGGTTCTGAAATTTGCTTGTTACTACATGAAAGCCTAGCCCTCTCAGGTTCAGACAATTACTACAGGCCTTTCAGGTAAGAGTATAAGGAGAAAATTTTTCCAACATTCACTCCCATATATGCCCCTCTCCATCTTGCACCCCAGTCCATTCTTTTCATTCCATCACCAGTGAAATTGTTTCAGCATTCTGTACTTGTAGTACCTGTATTTTTTCTCTCCCCAAACTTACATGCATTCAGCCTTTAGTCCTTCTTCATTTGTTCTTACATCTTTTTTTTTCTCAGGATTCTAAATTTTAGCTGTCAGGCCTCATTGTTCTCTCTCTTGGGCCAGAAAAAGTGGAGTTGAACAGCCTAAGATGACTGTGGATCTCATGTGTAGGGGATAATTCTTTCTTTCCATCGTGCCCTAGTAATCTTGATCTTATAAGAGACAATATGTCTGTTTTTAATCTAAGCAGGACTTAAAAGACAAAGTCAGGTATTCTGTTTTAACAGATTCTAGTGTTACTGGGAAAAGGGTGTGGAGCTATTTTTCTGGTCTTTTGGGGGCTGAGGGGCTGAGCATGGGCCTGTCATCCAAAGTCACTGCTTCAGCCATGACACTTCTAGGATTGTTTCACTGGTGAGGGTGTTTCCAACAAAGTCTCCTAAAAATAAGGAGAGCCAGGGGCAGTGGCACATGTCTATAATCCCAGCAATTTAGGAGGCAGAGGCAGGAGGATCCCAACTTCAAGACCAGAGGTAGTCCACATAATTAGCAAGACCCTATCTCAAAAAGCAAAAAAGTGGGTTGAGGGTGCAGCTTAGTGGTACAACGCTTGCAAAGTATGCAAGCACGTGGCCCTGGGTTCAATCCCCAGTACCGCAAAAAGAGAGAGAGAGAGATCTAAATAACTTGTACCTTCCAGTCCAGGTTTTAGCTCTTTAAATCTCTCAGTGATTGCTGGGCAAGATTTCTTCTTCTTCTTCTTTTTTTTTTTTTTGCATGAGAGCTCCTTTTACTGGTCTTTATGTGGGTGATAATTAGCAAGACTCCCTCCACTTTTTTACATTAGGGCTTTATTTTTATCTTTTTATGCAAGAAACATTTCAACCCACCTGCCATATGGAATTATCTTTCAAGCAAGATAAAGATTACCCTGACCTTTATTCCACCAATTAATCAATATGGTTATGCCACAGAGTTACCTTTTAACCTTGGTGTTTCTACAGTGCAATAGTAAAGCATGATTTGTGAGACTGCTCCATTTTATGTATGGTTAAGAACAAACCCCTGTCTCTGTGCTTTGATGAAGTGTCAGAACACAAGGCAACACAGAAGGGAAAGGAGGTTTTTATTCTCTTCATTGGAAATGGCTTTGTAAATCTAGGATTGGACCAGCAGTATGGGCAAAGTTTGATGCCTGAAATTAACTGCTGGCTCTGTTCACAGATTCTTGCTGCTGGAAAGGGCACTATTGGGAATAGCTCTGAAGGCTGGAATTTAGGTTAGGAACATGTGCTTTGCTGCCAATATGAATATTCTCTCCTTCCTCATTGAAGCTTATCCCCAAGAGAAATCAGATGGGTTGGCTCACTGTATCTATAACCTACATTTCCACTCTGCTATCTATCTACTTATTTATTTATTTATTTATTTATTGGTTTGGGGTTTTTGGGGTTTTGGTTTTTTGTTATTGTTTTTTGAGATAAGGTCCACTGTGGAGCCCAGGCTGGCGTCACTATGTAGCCCAAACTAGCTTCAAATTCCCTAGCCTCAATGTTCCTAGTGCTGAGCTTACAGGCGTGTACCACCAGGCCCAAGTGCACTTTGCTTTCTACTCCAGCCTGTCTCCTAGGTGACAGATTTAGAAAAGGCAAAGGTGTGCAAGTGTCTCAATATGATCAAGTCCTTCTTCCCTGAATCCTTTTAATGGCACCCAGCACTACCATTGTCCCTTCTATGCAGTCTTTATAGATAGAAAGATCTGCCCAGCAAAACTCAATGTGCATGTCTGTCTCATAAAAGAACTAGGGGATTTCTTTTTGAGCATATCATCTATCTCTTTTGTTTGACAAAAGCAGAAACTGAACCCCCCAAAATGACATATTTTGACTCAGATTCCACCGATACATAGTGTTAGACACAGATGTTAAAAACGAGTTTTCTGAAACCAGTGTAGTTTTCCCCCCAAATATGAGGCAGCCACATTGGTTCTTAAGAATGTATTTAATTCTATGATGATATTTTCAAACTTGCCATTGCTTCAGAAGCCAATAATGAAATCCCCAGGGAGGCTGCACATTTCCTTGAGGCTTACTTGGCAGTGCTGGTTATCACCTGGACATCTAAATTTACTGTCTTTTAACTCTGAAAAAAAATGCAAATTACAGTTCTGCCACAAACCTGCAGTGTGACCTTTGCCAAGTTATTTAACCTCTCTGAGCCTTAACATTCTCCTCTATAAAATAAAGTAACTACCCCATAAGGCTACCAGGAGGTTGGAAGAATTAACAAATAAAACACTTAAAACACTGGCACATAATAAGCTCCATGTTAGTGTTAGATTGTATTATTCCTTTCATTCCTTTCTCATTTTTCAATGAATCTAGGGAATCACTCTGTATTATAGTATTTTGTTTCTTTATAAATCCTAAGAGTTTAGAGTTCTTGGCTCTCTTAGCATATGCATAGAGTTCTTCCAGTTCATTTTAAATGAACCTGCACGCAGGGACTAAATACAAAAGAGTGCGTTTTAATATTTTTAAACATATAACAAAACAACAGCTATATCTATCTTTTTACTCATGTTCTGATTCTCTTTGGGTGATTACAAAAACTACCTCATTTCTAGTACATAGTCACAGAGCTTGTTGAATGAATTTTGCTTTGAACTTTCAAATTATGTGATACAGTGCTGTTTACCAATATCAAGTGCCTTGTGATCAGTGAATAAAGCAAACTTTATTATGGATTCTGCAATGTTCTCAATGGCAACTCAATCATTAAAGTCTCCTTTTAATAACAGAGCGGTATCTTTCTCTTGAACCTGGTTTAACCAATCATTGAAACGTGTCTTTTTTAGCCAAGGAACATTCTTAGGTAATGTGAGATTCCTAGGTTGTAATCACAGATTCTAGTCAACAATTATTGTTTCCTTATATTTAGTTAAATGAAACTTCCTATTTTAAGGAAGTCTCTTTAAAAAGTATGTACCTCTTAGTAAAGTACTGCTGATTCAAGTGTAAATTAATTTTTGATATGAAATTTGGATTTATGTTGATTCAAATAACAGAAAGAAAAGGTTAAATTAAATGAACAATCTTGTGGAGCCAAACATAGTTTGGGCTTTCTCAGTTTCCAGATTGAGAATAGTTGTCTAAGGATTTAGCAAATCCCAGAGGCATCATTTTAGTGCAGCATAGCTCCATTAGTTCAGGCTGAAACCCAAAGTCAGGTGGTACAGGCTTAGTGTCCTAGCCTTCTCCTTTCCTCTGCCTTGAGATTCTGCCTCTGGAAGTGTTTGTCATGCTCAAACAGTTAGGCCAAGGTCACCTTAGAAGATAGTTCTGAGAACAATGAGCTTGACGGGTAAAAATAAAATTCAAGGATATTCTTAATAAGGTTATATACTATTAAACCATGGTTTTCTGCCAAGAAGTATCTCAAGTGCCTCTTTAGGGGTTATTCTATTTCAGAAGGATAATGGTTATAAATATTTATGTATTTGGAGACTTTGTCTCTGACCTAAGGAAGTTATATTTTGTTTAGATAGTAGTCTTAGAAATGTGATTATTTGATATAATAGACACAGAAATGCAAAGAAAAGCAATAAAGTCCCTTTTTTTGGTCTAATGGAGTTCTCAAAGATTAAAAGGAATGATAATCATTACTATGGAAGTGTGGAAATGGGTGTTCCCATATATCACTAGAAGGAGTGCAATTGGTCCTCTCATTCAGGGAAGGAATTTGGTGAATATATAGGGATAGCCGGAGACGTATGTAAATATTAACTCATAAGTTGTACTTCCAAGGAATTATCCTGAGATAATTTAACCAGGACAAAAAGATGTAAGCACAAGAGTTTATACTTTATAAAAGTAAAAAACCTGAAAGTGACATAAATAAGTATCCAATAGTGAGTTATTTTAATCAGGTATTTTCATACAAAGGGATGATATGTAGCTGATAAAAATGATTACACAGATGCATACTACTAATTTGGAAAGATGTTTTGAATGACTGTTAATATACAAAGGAAAAATATATTTTAATAAAATTATAATATAATACTATTGTCATAAGAGGGAAAAGTTGTATATGAATAGGTAAGAACTGGAGGATGTATACCAAAAATGTTACCTATAATTATTTTTGAGTATTGGGTATTTGGGTGATATATGCTTATTTCTATTTCCTAATGTTTCTACAATTAATATGCATTAATTTGTATGCACACTTTTTAAAAAATAAATAATAGGATATATTTTAAGGGAATTTATGACATTTGGAAATATAATAATGACATCGCACATTTTAACTGGAATGAAAATATTACTTTATTCCATCCTACTTCATATATCATTATTAATTCCTTAAACTAAAGACTTTATAACACAAAGAGATTGAGGAAAGTAGAGAAAAAGGTGGAGATTAAAGAGAAAAGAAAAAAGAGGAAATATACTTATTACAAATGTGCTGTTGTTGTTGTTGTTGTTGTTGTTGTTAGGTGCCGTCGAGTTGAGTCGGACTCATAGTGACCCTATGTACAGCAGACCGAAACACTTGCCAATTGTGTGCCAGGCAAACAATCTTATTTATGTTTAAGCCCGTTGTTGTAGACACTGTGTCAATCCATCTGGTGGAGGGTTTTCCTCTTTTGTGTTGACCTGCCACTCTCCCAAACATGATGTCCTTCTCCAGGGATTGTTCTCTCCTGACTACACGTCCGAAATATGTAAGAGGCAGTCTGGCCATTCTTGCTTCCAAGGAGCACTCCAGTTGTACTTCTTCTAGGACAGATTTGTTGGTTCTTCTGGCAGTCCATGGTATATTCAATAGACGCCTCCAGCACCACAATTCAAAAGCATCAATTCTTTTTCTGTCTCTCTTATTCAATGTCCAGCTTTCACAACCATATGATGCCACTGAAAATACCATGGCATGAGTGAGACGCACCTTCATCTTCAATGTGACATCTTTGCTTTTCAATACTCTAAAGAGATCTTTTGCCACAGCTTTTCCTAGAGCAATGCGTCTTTTGATTTCTTGGCTGCTGCTTCCACGGGTGTTGATTATAGAGCCAAGCAAAGCAAAATCTTTGACAACCTCAATCTTTT
>VMDO01017393.1:0-45024 GCA_007922755.1 Pedetes capensis | reverse complement strand
CAATACACAAATGGGCAAAGGAACTGAGTAGACAGTTCTCAAATGAAGAGGTCCATAAAGCCATGAAACACATGAAAAAGTGCTCAACATCCCTAACCATTAGGGAAATGCAAATCAAAACAACTCTGAGATTTCACCTTACACCAGTAAGAATGGCCAAGATCAATAAAACAAACAACAACAAATGCTGGCGAGGTTGCGGGGAAAAGGGAACACTTTTACATTGTTGGTGGAGCTGTAAATTGGTGCAACCACTGTGGAAATCAATATGGAGGTACCTCAAAAAACTAAAAATAGATTTACCGTATGACCCAGCTATATTACACTATTGGGAATTTACCCAAAGGAAGATGGGTCATCATACCACAGAGACACCTGCATCTCCATGTTCAATGCAGCCCTTTTCACAATAGCAAAGATATGGAATCAACCAAAGTGCCCTTCAACAGAAGAATGGATAAAAAAACTATGGTATACATACACAATGGAATACTATTCAGCAATCAAGAAAAATGAAATAAGGTCATTCGCAGCAAAATGGATGGAATTAGAGAAAATTATTTTAAGTGAACGAACACAAGATCAGAAAGAGAAACAACACATGTTCTCACTCATATGAGGGAGCTGATTCAAAATTACAAGAAGGAAAAATCCTACTCAAAGGTCGGATCATTAAAAAGGGGGGGGAGAGAAGATAAGAATGATGTCAATACAAATGGACTAGAAATCATATGTAATTGTTCTGACAAGATAAAAACAAAGACCACTACAGGAAAAGTTTCTATCTTAAACAGAACTGGAACCCAAGGATATATAGAAAAATACTACTAAATAAAAGATAGAGAAGACTTGGATGGGAAACTTACATGGGAAGGGGGGGAGGGGGGAAGCATAGGGGAGGGTAAGGGGTAACCTATATGAATAATGTTTATCAAATTGCATATATGAAAATTGTCACAATGAAAAGCATGTCAAAATGAATCACATTATGATGTACATTAAAAATTTCTAATAAAAAAGGGTGTGGATTAGATTTGAGCATATAGAGTATTTTGCATGCAAACAATCATACAAAGGTATCACCTTAGTTAAGAAAAGCTTAGTTCTTTTCTTCCCCTCATATATTTATCATGCTTGCTAAATCTGTTTTTTTCCTATCAAGACTAATTAGAAAAATCTCCTTTTGAAACACAGATGATGTTTTTATGACTATATACATTAGCTATTTTCATTTCTATGCCTGTCTTTCTCTGGTGGCAAGTAAAGAAATAAAAGAATGTGTTCATCATTCTCATGTTCCCAGTATTGTCCAGCCTTTTCCAACTACGGGTTTTATTAGCTATAAATTTATGTCAATATACAAATGTTTTCCTTGGTAATCTTTATAGACTCCTAGCAGTTTTATAATCTGATTTAAAGGGCTCTACCAGCTGGGTGTGGTGGCACATTCCTATAATCCTGACGCAGGAGGATTGACATGAGTTCAAGGCCAGCTTAGTGTACATAGTGAGTTCAAGATGGCCTGGGCTACACAGCAAGACCCTGTCTCAAAAAAACGAAAAATAAATAAATAAAATGTAAATTTAAATTTAAAAAAAGGTTTCTGCCATCTACTTTACAAAATCTAAATTTTAGGACATATCTGAATTAAATAGTTTATCTAGAAATATGCAAGTGTTTCTTCATAGTCGGTATACACATACTTTGGAAACTCAAAAGATTCAACTGTTATATTGATGCATGTTAATTTCATCTTAATAGAGCAATGGGTAAGAATCAGAGGCCTGAGACTGGTAAGGAAATCCTTCTGTGTCTGCTTCTCGGTTATTTATCTGCTCATCCAAATATTTATTAGGCAGTTATTACATGATAGGAAGTGTGGCAAGTTTCAAATTTTTTTCAGAAAATATTTATTTTCTTCCTCTTCACCTCTTAACTATTCTACACTTCTCTCCTATTATCCATCAGTAATTTTAATTCCAATTATGGAGAAAACACATTAAAAATGGTCTAGATATTACATAGATATCTGTATTACCTTTTCCCCTTTCCCTTAATATTAAATTCCCATTTGAGATATTTAGTACACACTACTATAAAGGTTTCACATATTCTGTTCCATTGTTCTCATTTAGTTAATGGACGTAATGTTTACCTAGAGTTTTCACAGAATTTGGTGAAAGGCAGCAGGAAACTGATTTCTCGAAGGTCACAGGGTTCATATAACAGAGACTTGACCATGTAAACCATTCCCTGCCCAGTGTCAGACAACTGGGTCAAATGAGGTAAACACATCTTCAGGTATGTCAGACCTTCTGCTGCAAAAACATTGAAAAGAAAAACACTGAAAAGAAAAACATTAGGATGCCAAGCTAATTTGATTTAAACATAGATCAAGGGAATGAAAGGAAGGCACAAAACAATTGTGTAGAAACTTGGCATGTCCTTTCTGTAGAGAACTCAGGTTACAAAGAGTAGAAAAGAGCTGACAGTCTACAATGTTTTTGGAAAATATCAACAAATACTGGCTGTATAAAATGTAATACCATTTTAGCAGGGTACAAAAGAAGCATGAGCCCTAACTGAAATATATAACAACAGTATGTTCTAAGTCATTTGGATGGTTGCCAAAGTTCATGTTCAAGTGTTCTTGTATTAATGTGGGACAGACTAAAGACATTCATCAATTTTGGACTGTGATACATATTAAAAGTTCATTTGCACAAAACTGATAAGAAAATAAAAACAGCGGGGCGTGGTGGCGCACTCTTGTAATCTCAGCAACTCGGGAGGATACCAAGTTCAAGACCAGAGGCAGTCTGCGTAATTTAGCGAGACCCTGTCTCAAAAAGTAAAAAAAAAAAAATGGGCTGGGGGCGCAGCTCAGTGGTCTAGCACTTGCAAAGCATGCAAGCACAAGGCCCTGGCTTCAACCCCCTATACCACAAAATAAATAAGTAAATAAATAAAAATAAAACAGAGGGTATAATTTCTAAACTAATAAAAGGAAAAATTGAATGAGAGAAAATAATAAATGTAAAGAAAGAGGAAAATAAAATAAAACTAAGTTTAAGAGGCAAAACAAACAGAAAACATAAGATGAACAGATTAAGTGCACCAGTGAATACAATGAATATAAGCTCAATGGTCAATTAAAAGGCTAAGGTTTTAAAAAAGCTAACGTTGTTTCACTAGAAAAAATAACAAAAGTCTGTTTCTAAAAAGATATATCTAGACTGTAAGGATATAGAACAAGTAAAATATAAAGAAAGATAGGCAGATGGGAAAGATGTTCTTTCCTGGCCATCCTATTTAAGCCTGAAACTCATCCCTTTTCCTTTGCTGGCCAGTCCCCCCTTCACTGCCTTTTAAAAGTTGATATTCTTGAGAGTTTCATTCTTGGTACTCATCTCTCTCTCACCACACTTTTCCTGGGTAGTCTCACCCACACTTGAAGATGTAATTACCAACCATGCATGCACTGTTGACTATCATCCAATATTTCTAATTCAGAATTCTACCCTGAGCACTGAGTCCTTATGATCTAAAGAACCACTAGATAGTTCAACCTGTGTTTTTCCCGTTCTTGTTTTTTCCTTCTTTCTATTTTCGTCTTCTTTTTGCAGTGCTAAAGATCAAATCCAGGGCGTTAAGCATGCCAGGCAAAGCACACTACCACTGAGCAACAGCCCCAGCCTCAACCTGCAGGTTTTTAAATTTATGATGCTCAAAACATTTCCCGCCTCCATTTTTTTTTAACTTGTGAAGAAAAGACATTTGTTTAGCTCACAGTTTTAGAGGCTGAAAGTCCAACCAGCCTGGTGCCAGCTCTGGCTAGGATCCCTTGGCTTGATCACATCATGGGCGGTATGCACAGTGGAAGTGTGTATGAGAGGGAAATATCTCATGGCAAGCCAGGAAGCCAGGCAGCTTGTAGGGGTCAGGATTGCTTTTATTTACTTATTATTGATTGATTGATTGATTGATTGATTGATACAAGTTCTTGCTATGTAGCCCTGGCTGGCCTGGAACTTGTTCTGTAGCCTGAGCTGGCCTCAAACTCATGGCAAGCCTCCTGCCTCAGCCTCCCCAGTGATGGGATTATAAATGCAAGCAACCATGCCCAGCTTTCTCTTCTTATAAAATCATAGTCTCATGGGATTAGGGCTCACCCTCATGGCCTCATTTAACTTCAGTTATTTCCCAATGGTCCCACCTCCAAATACTAGTCAGATTAGGCCCCTCTCCCTTAATTCCTCACAATGGAGATTAAATTTCACCATGAGTTTTGGTGGAGATTTTCAAACCATGTTGTTCAAACCAGACCAGCTCCTCTTCTTCTATTTCCACACTTGATAAATACCGTTTGCAATTGCCTAAGTGAGGAGCATGAAGTCATCCTAGGCTCTTTGCTGTTCTTCACTCCCGATCTCTTCAACTGATCATTAAGTCCTGTAGATGGTTAACCTTGACATCTTTCATATCCGTTTCTTCTTTCACATCATCAGAGCCATAACCCTAGTCCCTAGTCCAAGATTTTCTTATGTATCTACAAGTCTTCATGCAAATCTCTGCTCTCCAAGTCAAAATATTCTCGACATGTACATTTTAAGTAATAATTTTAACAGGTATAACTGATTACGTAACTCTTTGTTCTAAATTCTTTAATGCTTTCCCCATCACTTCTAGAAAAAAATCACAAACACTAAACTCTATAGAATGGCATAAAAGATATTTTATGATCTCTTTTTTACCTATCTCTGCAATCTCATCTGCAGTGATTCTTTCCCATGAAACCTAATCTCAAAGAAAACTCAATGACTTCCCGTTTCCCAAATCCAGTAAATTACCTCTGGAATGTTAAAACCAAGGATGGCAATCCCCCACATCCTTTGCCAGAAAATTGCATCTCATCCTTTATGTACTAACTTCATTGTTACCTGCTGTGAGAAAACTAGTCCGAAACTACGTTTAAAACGTTGTTGTTAGGTGCCATGAGTCGGGTCCTATGCATAGCGACCTTTCATAGGATTTGGGGAAGCAATCCCCAAACAATCAATGGCTCATTGTTTCGGGATTGCTTCGGGAATTGATTGCTACGCCTCCATGGACATGATTTTCCGTTGCTCTATTGCTGATCCATTGTGTTTTTCTTCAAGTCTGTTGCATAATATATTCCTAAAACTCCTCTCTTCACACGGGAAGCCGTATTTATTTAGCGCGGCTATCAAAATTAATTGTATTTATTTGAACATTTAAAAATTTAGGTGAGTTTGTAAACTTTGGCAAGACAGGTCCTTCTAGTGAAACAAGCACTTGACCAGACGTCAGTAGACTTAAGCACCGTTCTAATTCTATTACTACCTTACCGTCTCTGGTCTGTTGACTTCCTCATAAAGGAATGTGGCCAGACTACCTCTCGATTTTCTAGGTGACAATTTACAGCATATCTGCTTTATTTATTTATTTATTTATTTATTTATTTATTTTCTTCAGTCCAACCCCCTTCACCTTAGAGACCAGGGCACTGAAGCTCTCAGGTGATACACCTAGTCAAGATCCTACACGATTAATGTCTAATAACAATAGAATCTTGGGATCCAAAACAGGGGGCTAACCTCCACAAACCTACCTAGTTCAAAAATTCTTTAAGCTACCCAGTTGACAAAAATGGAGGAAATGCGTAAAGAAAAGCTGGAAAAGATGGGACTTCAACTACTCAGCCAAGGCGGAGACGGATGCCTGAAGGAATTTCCTGTCCTTCCGGAATCAACAACAGGAAGACCCAATCAGAACCTTCCTGCGGGAGCCAATGGGAGAGCACATTACAAAGAGCCAATCGATGCGGCGCTGTCACTGTTATGGTCCTGTCAGGGCGCCGGCGTCGTGGTGCTTGGGCGGTCGCCACCGGGAGGACTTTGGTGGGGCAGTCTAGGGGACGTCTGGGCTGCCTGCTGCGCTCGGCTCGGCTCTGGCCGCGCCCCAGCCTGCACCTCCCGGCTCGCAGGCCGCACGGGTAGCGCGAGCGCGCGAGTCGGCGCAGCGGCCGACTTGGGGTCTCGGCCCAGCCTCAACCTTCTCCAGCGCCGCGGGCTCGGAGGGGCGGCGAGATGCAGCCGCCGGGCCCGCCCCCGGCGTATGCCCCCACCAACGGGGACTTCACCTTTGTCTCCTCGGCAGATGCAGAAGGTGAGGCTGCGCGCCCGCGGGGCCCGCGCGTCCCGTGGGGTCTTCCTGAGGTGGCTGTGGCCGGGTGGGGACTCCAGCTCTCTGCGCCTGCGGGGCCTTCCGACAGGCCGCGAGTGGCTAAGGGAGGGGCGTGGGGGACTGTCTGAGAAAGCATCGAGGGTCCCTGTCTGCTCCTAGCTTCCCCCACTGCGTCCGGCAGCAGATTTTCCTGGGTGACTTGCTTCAAGTGGACCCGCGGAACCCTGAGGCTTCGTTTCTGAAGTTACTTGCGGTCACTCAGAAGAGGGACGGTTAGATTAGCCAGGGGAGGGATCAGAGAACGAGAACAAAGTAGAGCTGTGTTTCCTCTGTTATTTTTTTATCAGTAGAAAACGTCCCTGCTGGGATTATATACGACATTGTAAATACAAATTTCTCTGAAAGGATTCATGGTTTTTTATTGAATTTGCTATCTTGAGTGGGTCCCACTTTTCCTCCCAGTTTGTAGTGTTTGACCTCAGTATTCAGAGAAGTGGATCCAGGTACCTTTGAAAATTCAGGGTCCCGACTAGAAATTCCCAACAGCTGTTACAGATGTACTATTTTTGAAGAAGCGTTTGTGCTGGAGAGATTTTTTCTACAGCACGGGAAAATGTTTTTCTCTTTTCTCAGTTCCTCAGTCAACTCCTTGTAACCTGAATCTTCTGCTAGTTATTTTCACATTTTACTTTCACAAACTTTTTGCCAGATAGGAAAAGATAAGTTAGTTGCAGAATTTCAGTCTAGAAAAGGACCTGCATTTTCCTCAGAAATCTGATTTTATAGTGCATTAGCGAGCATAACTTCCCTCATCCCTTTTGTTTTCCTTGTTTTGCTGTTGGAGCTCCATTTTTTTTTATAGTAATGGCTATAATTTAAAAATAAAATAAGCCAGGCATAGTGGCAAACGCCTATAATGCCAGCATTTGGGAGGCTGAGGCAGGAAATGGAGAGTTCAAGGCCAGCCTGTGTTACCTAGGGAGACCCTGTTTCAAAACACCACCAACAAAGTAAAATAAATTTTTATCTATCAAAGGGAAGATTGCTGATGTATTTCTTTTAAAGTGAAATAGAGCAACCCACAATATTTCAGTTGTTTCACCTACATTTGGTAGCATTAGTGTGTAGGGAGGAAACTTACTAGTCCTTAAAAGAAAAGTGTTTCCATTGAGTATCAGAATCTAGAGTTTGTCCAAATTCATGTATCTGTGTATATATTTTTTCATATCCCTTAAGAATTACTTTTTTTGTGGAACTAGGGGGCTGAACCCAAGGTCTCACACATAATTTGCAAGTGCTCTACCACTGAGCTGCAACCCCAAGCCATTTTTATTTTTTATATTGAGACAGGGTCTCCCTAAATTACGAAGGCTGCCTCTCCCTCCCGAGTTGATGGGATTACAAGTGTACCCCACTGCACCCAGCTATTTTTCTAATACAGCTAAGAAATCTGACAGAATAATACAACCAGTTTATCCATTGACTGTATTCTAAGAAACCTGGAATAAGTAAGATCCATAAAGTTCATTAAAACTTCATATTTCTCCCAACAATATATAGTTCCCCTGTGTATCCAAGGATATATATACCAGGGGTGCCAAAAAGTATATACTCATTTTAAGAGCTGTTATCTATGTATTATTTTTTTGAAGTTGAATTATGGTAGCAGTTCAGGTTTGCTGAAAAGATGGAGGTAATCAAATGAGTGCTAGTGCCACGACAATGCTTTCTTAAAACAACAAAATGAGCTGGGCATGGTGACACAGGCCCGTAATCCCAGCACTTGGAAGACGGAGGCAAGAGGATCAATGTAATATCAAGGCCAACCTGGTTTACATAGTGAATTTCAGGTCAGACAGGGTTATACACTGAGACTCTGTCTCAAAAAGATAAGCAAAAATAACATAGCATTTAGAAAGTTTTCATCTTTAGGTGAGGCCTGAGGCAGCCTTCTCAGCTTGGCAAGACCCTGTCTCAAAATAAAAAATAGGGACAGAGTGCAGCTCAGTGATAGAGCACTTGCCTAGAATGTGCGAGGCCCTGGGTCAACCCCTAGTACTGCAAAAAAATAAATAATAATAATAATAAAATATGTAAAGTCTTAAAAAATAACCCGAGGCTTACAGATATTTAGTACATGATGGCTCTGGAATTAAGAGCTCATCTTTTCTCTGGTTCCTACATATGTCATGTAAAGGACAGTGTTTTTCTACTACTCCAAAGTAGTAGATCTAAACCCAGCTGTGGCACTGACAGATGGAAAAATCTCTCTGTTGGTAGAGTAGGTGATCCATACTCTTTTTTTTTTTTTTTTTTTTTTTTGTCTCATTAAGTTGAAGTCAACCAACCTAAGGTAGCCTGAACTCTTGGTATACCAGGTTCCATAGATTTCTCTGTTACTTTTTCTGATCCTTTAGGAGGTAGGAATTTGTGGCCTGGTAGTGTACAAATAGCTGGTTTTACTGGCAGCCAAGATTATGATCCAGGAACTCAAGCATTGTTCTAAAAACCTTTCTTCAGTACCAGTCTATATTCTTAGGAATCTTTGAACTTGAGAGAAATTAACATTTAAGAATAATTTATAATTTCTGGAATAGAGAATAGTGATCATAAGGCCAAAATCAAGGATAGGAGTCTCATTTAGACCAAATTTTGTTATTCTGTTCCATAGCCAGTCTGATCTAACCAGCAATAGCATAGCCTTGATCACATGGAATCTGGGAAACAAAGTAAGACTACATTAACAGAACATCCCAAGTGGAGAAAAAAATGCCAATTCAAATGTATATACTGATGATAATATCTAAATATTATATTGTCTATATATTTTCAAATAAATGAGTTGGTGCTGTGTAAAAAAAAAAAAAAACTAATCGATGTCCTCACATTTCTTTCTGCTACACTCTGATGCCTCTTTCTTCTATTTTTATAAATTGAATAGTGTATCTGAGGTATAGCAGAGTCCTGAGTTTGCACCCTGGCTTTACCAATTACTATTTGTGATCCTGGCCAAATTATTTACCCTCTCTTAACCTCGGCTTCCTCATATACAAATAGTGAAGAATAATACCTACATGCTCAAATATTTTGCAAATATAAAGCACTTAGTACTGTACCGGGCTGGGATTTAGCTCAGTTGGTAGAGCTCTGCGCTGTAGTCTTTGAGATCCCGAGTTCAATTCCCAGCACCGCAAAAATGGGAGAAGGGCCTGGCAATCCACTCCCAAGGCAATCCCGAAACAGTCAGCCAGTGAAAACTCTATGAGGGTCGCTATGAGTCGGATACTGACTCCACAGCACCTAACAACAACAACAACAAGTACTGTACCTGGCAGTTAAGTGCTCAATGTATGTATGTAGTGATGCTGCTACTTGGATTTCAGTGTTAACTGATCCCCCATTAACTTTTTTATTATTTTACTTTGCAACTCCAGCTCTTTTTTGTTTGTTTGTTTTTCGAGACAGGGTCTTGGTATTTAGACCAGGCTGGCCGGGTTCTGACTGTGAAACCTTTCTGGCCTTGAACTTTTAGTCTTCTTACCTCAACTTCCCAAGTGCTAGGATTACAGGTATGCACCATCACACCTGGAAGTCTTTTCTCTGGTTCCTACATATGTCACGTAAATTCTTGCTTCTTTACTTTTTATGCTATTTCTCTAACTATAAATGTTTCCAGGTACAGCATGCCTTCTGGACTCTTTCCAAATCTCTTGTTCTTTTTTCTTTTTCTTTTTTTTTTTTTTTTCATTCTGAGGAGGTGAACCCAAGGCTTTTTGTGTGCTAGACAAGTGTTCTACCACTGAGTGGCACCCTCATTCCCCTTTTTAACTTTTTACTTTGAGGCAGGGTCTCACTAAGTTCCACAGGCTGCCTCTGGCCTCAAACTTGTGATCCTCCTGCTTTAGACTCCCAAGTTGCTGAGATTATAGGAGTGTACACACCTGGTACCAAGTCTCATTCTTTTTTTTTTTTTTTTTTTTTGTGGTACTGGGGCTTGAACCCAGGGCCTCATACCTGCATGCTCTGCAAGTGCTGCACCACTGAGCTGCACCCCCAGCCCATTTTTTTACTTTTTGAAATAGGGTCTCGCTAAATTACACAGACTGCCTCTGGTCTTGAACTTGCGATCCTCCTGCCTCCGCCTCCTGAGCCACTGGGATTATAGGTGTGCGCCACGGCGCCCAGCCCAAGTTTCATTCTTAATGATGTTTATCCTTACTATTTGGGAGAAGGACCCAGCAACCCACTCCCAAAAATCAGTCTGCCATTGAGAACCTTATGAATAGAGAAGCACTGACAATCGTGTTTTGCCTATTGTACATAGGGTCGCTATGAGTCAGACACCAACTCAAGGGCACCTAACAGTACAACATCGTTATTATTAATCCACACATCTCTTTTGTTCCAAAATATGCCTTGATATTTTGTCTCTGTATGTATGCATATCCTTGTCTTCCTACTTTGAATGCCTTTCTCTTCTCAGCCCTGAGTTAAAACTTAAAAAAAAAAGGACTAGGGGTGTGGCTCAGTAGCGGAACGCATGCCTAGCATGGGCTGGGGATGTAGCTCAGTGGTAGAGAGTATTTGCCTAGCGTGCCTGAGGCCCTGGGTTCAACCCCCAGCACCGGGGAGGGAGGGACCCTTAAAATTGAACTCATGTTCTGTCTTTGGTAAAAGCTTGCTTAACTGTCCCTCCAAAACAGAAACTGCCCTCATATTTTCTATATTCCAATACCTCCCATAAATATCACAAAAGAGTTGATTAATAAATTATATTTGCTTTTTTATATATCATTAATAGACAGCACAATATGAAACTTAGCACATTTTAGATGGTATAACTAAAAATTTATTAGGTTTATAGCCAGACACTTTAACAAAAATCCCAACTCTTATAGTAGCTATGTGATACTGAGCAAGTTACATAACTTTTTTAAGCTTCTGTTTTATTTCCTGTAAAATGAAAAGCACACTTATAGGAATATTGTGAGAATTAAGGTGATGGACATAAAAGCAAGACCCTTAACTAAAGTTAAAAGAATATGAACTATGTATGAATGAGTCAGTGAATGAATAGGGGAGTACACACTAAATATTCAAGTCTGTGATGTAAAGCTACATCCAAAAGCAGGAATGGAATGTGCATATATATAAAAGCCAGAATGTAGTGATACTATTTGTGTATAAATATGTGTGTATGTACATATGTGTGTAAGGCATATATAGAAGTTATTAAGGCAATCCTTCGCCTTTGTGTTATTTCAGACAAATAAGTAATTCTGTGGCCACCAGCATTATTACCTGGCACATAGTTAGGCAGAATCTCCTTTAATAATAACTTGTACTTTAAAAGGACCCTGGGTTATTCATATGCACATTAAAGCACTGGTTTAGAATGTCATAAAAGAGCAGAAGAAAAGGAAATTAATTCTAAGCAAGAGATCAGAGAAAATTTAATAGAGGTGATATTTTGCCAAACTTTAAAGGATAGATAATGGTTTGTATATATAGGATGGAGGGAGTATCTCTATATTGCAAGGGACTACATATGAAGGATTTCCTATCAACCTGGAAACAGTCTAATAGAAGAGAAATATTTCTGTGTACATAATTTATGCTGTAAAAAGTACTGTATGAAGGAGAGCATGGTTAATTATAGGAAATGATTAAGGAAGTTTTCAGAGATAGCTGAGGCATATTTTGAAGGATAAGTAATTTTTCAGATTAAACAGGTGGAAAAGCCCTCACATAAGAATTATATAAGTACAGTAATTGGTGAAGTGGAAGCAGTCTCTACATATCTTATACATCTCAGTTTTTAGACTCGATATTATGGGCTCCTTGGGCTTAGATGCTGTGCTTTAGACATAGGAGGGTCAAACCCACTGCCTAGCATGCAGCCTGCTGCATAGCAGGAGCTCAGTAAATGTTTGTTAATGAGTGAATCACTATAGGGTATACTTTATTTTTGGCAGTACTGGGGTGGGGATTCAACCTAGGGCCTCACACATGCTTTGCAAGTGCTCTACTACTGAGCTGCTCTCCCTTTTATTTGGAGACAGCATCTCTGGCCTTGAACTTGTGATCTTGCCTTGCCTCTTGAGTAGATAGGATTTCAGGCATGCGCCACTGTGCCTGGCTAAACATCACCCTTCTAAAGCATATAATTCATGTGGGTATGGTGGTCCACACCTGTATCTCAGCACTCAAGAGGCTGAGGCAAGAAGATGGTGAACTTGAGGCCAGCCTGGGCTACATAGAGCGATCTTGTCTCAAACAAACAAATAGTGGACAACAGCAACAACAACAACAACAAAAACTTCATACAATTCAGTGGTTTTTATGTTATTCACAGAGTTGTACAACAATCATCACTAATTCTAGAACATTTTCCTCAGCCCATTTGGAGTCACTTCTCCTTCCTCCATCCTTGCAACACATGGCACCACTGATTTACTTTCTGTCTCTATGGGTCTGCTCTAGAATAATTTCATATAAATAAGATAATATGTGGTCTGTTGTGTCTGGCTTCTTTGTCTTAGCATAGTGATTTTACAGCTTTCCCTCTTTTGTGATATTAAATCAGTAACCTACTTTTGTGGCTGAATAATATTCCATTGTTTAGATATGCCATCAATTTGATTTTTTTTTTTTTCAGGACTGGTGATTGAATCTAGGACCTTGCATATGTTAGGCAAACACTCTACACTGAGTTATGTCCACCCTGCCTTCCCTTTTTTTTTCAATTTTATTTTGAGACAGAGCCTCAGCCTCCAGAGAAACTGGGATTACAGACATGTGCCACCACACCCAGCTCCATCCATTAGATTTTAAATTCCTCAAAGTGTCTTGCTTCTTTATATCAGTCTCAGGGTTTTGTAGAAGTAAATAAGCCATAAATATTTGTTGGTAGACTAATTAATTGATGGATGTTGAAAATTGAGGAAGGTACTAAAGTGAATATGATGTGATGTTTATGGATCTATACATCCTCTGGCTAAAGGGCCAGAGTTCCCAGGAACGTGTGTCTAGTCTTTCTCTCACTTTCTTATACTTGTTGTTGTTAGGTGCTGTTGAGTCAAGTCTGACTCATAGTGAACCTACATACAACAGAATGAAATACCACTCAACACTATGCCATGCCCAGCACTATGTCTGACAGTGCTTCTCTGCTATTCATAGGGTTTTCAATGTCTGATTGTTTTCAAGGGTGGGCTGCCAGGTCCTTCTCCCATGCTACAGCACCAGGTATTCCTAGGCTGTCTCATCCAAGGACTAACCAGGCCCGACTCTGCTTCACTTCCAAGATCAGACACTAGAGTGGTATGGCTGTAGACTTCTTATACTTGTTGTTGCCATCAAGTCATCTGACACATAGTGAGCTTGTGTACAACAGAACAAAACACTCCTGGACACTGCTAGGAACATGATCTTTTTTATGTTTAAGCCCATTGTTGCAGCCACTGTGTCAGTCCATCTAGTTGAGGGTCTTCCTATTTTTTTGTTGACCTGCCACTCTCCCAGACATGATGTACTTCTGCAGGGATTGGTCAAGAAATCAGCAGTCAAGAAATCAAAAGACACATCGCATTGGGAAAAGCTGTTGCAAAAGACCTCTTTAAAGTGTTGAAAAGTGTAGATGTCATATTGAAGACAAAGATGTGCCTGACTCATGCCATGGTATTTCCAGTCACATCATATAGTTGTGAAAGCTGGACATTGAACAAGGGAGATGGGAGAAGAATTGATGCTTTTGAATTATGGTGCTGGAGACGAATGTTGAATATACCATGGACTGCCAAAAGAACCAACAGATCCATCCTAGAAGAAGTGCTACCAGAGTGTTCCTTGGAAACAAGAATGGCTACACTGCATTTTATGTATTTTTTTCCCATACTTAGTTGCCAATAAAATGACTTCAGAGCCAGTCTGCTTCACACATTCCTATAATCCCAGCGACTGGGGAGGCTGAGGCAGGAAGATTGCAAATTCAAGGCCAGAGGCAGCCAGTGTAATTTAATGAGACTCTGCCTCAAAATAAAAAGTAAAAAATGAATTAATTATTCAGCTCAGTGGTAGAGCACTTGGAAAGCGTGCATGAGGCCTGAGTTCAACCCTCAAATACTGCACACACACACAAAGATTTCAGAATAGTTTCAGAATGATATAATTTGTGCGTTCCTCTCTCTCCACTGATACTTTAAGTCTTCCACCTTAACATTTCTTTTTTTTTTTTTTGGCGGTACTGGGGGTTGAACCCAGGGCCTCGTGCCTGCATGCTTTGAAAGTGCTGGACCACTGAGCTGTGCCCCCAGCCCATTTTTTTAACTTTTTGAGACAGACTAAATTACACAGGGGCTGGGATTTAGTTCAGTTGGTAGAGCACTGCGCTGCAGTCTCTGAGGTCCCCAGTTCAATTCCCAGCACTGCAAAAATGGGAAAAGGGCCTGGCAATCCACTCCCAAGGCAATCTCGAAACAGTCAGCCATTAAAAACCCTATGAGGGTTGCTATGAGTCGGATACCGACTTGACGGCACCTAACAACAACAACAACAAATTACACAGACTGCCTCTGGTCTGGAACTTGCGATCCTCCTGCCTCCGTCTCCCGAGCCACTGGGATTACAGGCGTGCACCACCACACCCAGTCTAAGATTATGTTTCTAAAACAAAATCTAATTTATCTGTTTGCTTTATTAAAAGCCTTTAATATCACTTCTTGATTTTAGTCCTATGGAGCTGTTTGTGCTTCCATTAATGAATTCATACAACCAGGACACACATTTATTTATTGCCTACTGTGGGCTAGGCACCATTTAAGTGCTGGGGATATATGTACAAAGAGAAAATGATAACAATAAACTCACAAGGTATCTCCCTAATAGCGTTTATAAACAATAATAATCACACAAATATATAAACAGTGATAAATGTTATAAAGGAAAAGTAGAGGGAACGGTGAAAGAAACCTGGTCTAGCCTTAGAGATCAAGGAAATTTTCCTTAAGTATATCTGAGAACTAAAGAATATGTGGCATTTAATTCTCAGAAGTTAGAGGAAATAGCCTGGTACAAAATCCTGACACAAAAGGGATCCGTGTTCATTCAGAGACTTGAGAGGCTTAATGTGGCTAGAGGATAGAACCTGGATGAAGAAAGAGGCAGAAAATAGGTTTGGAGAAGTAAACAGGGCATGTTGGACATGAGAGCCAGGCATGTTTATGCATCCTGTAATCCTAGCTGCTTGGGAGACTGAGACAGGAAGATCATGAGCTCAAGGTCATCCGAGGTAGTGTACAAGGCAACATAAGGAGACCCCGTCTTAAAAGCACACACTCAAAAAAATTAAAAACTTGGACTTGAGCCAAAGAAGCAGTGTGAGGCCACTTAAGGATTTTAAACAGAAGAATGAACCCTAGTGTAGTGGTGCACACCTGCAAACCCAGCACTTGGGAGGCTGAGGCAGAAGCATCTCTTCCAGTTCAAGGCCAGCCTGAGCTGTATGTAAAGACCTTGTCTATAAGTAAGTAAATAAATACATAAGACAGAACGGAAGGATGAATGATTTGCATTTTAGAAATAGTATTCCAGGTACAGTGAAATGAATTGATTAGAAGGAGACGAGAATGACCAGAGACATAACCATACTGGAAAGAGTTGATTGTTGTTGTTAGGTGCCGTCGAGTTGGTATCCGACTCATAGCGACCCTCATAGGGTTTTCAGTGGCTTGACTGTTTTCGGGATTGCCTTGGGAGTGGATTGCCAGGCCCTTCTCCCATTTTTGCGGTGCTGGGAATTGAACTAGGGACCTCAGAGACTGCAGTGCAGCGCTCTACCCACTGAGCTAAATCCCAGCCCAGGAAAGAGTTGATACTTTGCACTAAACTAATGCTGGTAGTAGAAAAGGAGAAAGAGTAGACAAATTTAAAAGAATATTTAGAAATTAAAGTGACAGAATGTAGTGATGAGTTGGGTGGATGTGGGAGATCCTGCAAAAGGATAATCAAGCTTCTTGCCTACAATGCCAGATAGATAATAGTACTGTTTGCTGAAATAAAGTGGAACAAGACCTGTGCTGTCTCAGTCTTGGAATATTGAATTTTAGGTGTCTTTGATGTAGCTACAAGGAAATGTCATTTGGTTCATTCTAGAGAAGAGAAGTGCACTCAAAATATTGCATTTTGAGCTTAGCTGCCTTCTGTCTTGTTATTCCTATACAAAAATAATATCTACAGCTCATGGTATATTACCATAATCAGTCTAAGTTGTAGACATGATAATCCAATAATTATTGTTAATGCTTTTTTGAGTAAACAGTAATTTTATGTTACTCTGTTATTGTGGTCAAACATTTAGCCTACTCTGTATTAAGTTCCTGTTATGATTTGGACTTAAATTGTCCCCCAAAGGTCATGTCTTTTGGTCCCCAGCTGGCAGCACTGTCCTGGGAGGTTCTGGAACTTTGAGAGGCAGGCCTATGGCAGAAGTAGCTCCCTGGGAGTGGGCCTTTGGAGGTTTTTAGCACAGGCCCGCACTTCTAGCCTATCTGTGTTCCTAGTCTGCCATGTTGTGAGGTCATCTGTGAGAGGCCCTGCCACCTCCGTGCCTGCCCTGCTGCCAGTGTGGACTGATTCTGTATTATTCCGAGTAAACTTCTTCCCCCTTAAGTTTGATTGGATTGGTTTTTCTCCTATAATGATGACAGCTGACTAGTTCAGTTTCTCTTCCCCAGAAAGGACCTCACCTCCAATATAAGTTAGTAGTGTAGACCAAAGGAATCTTTAGGTTTTCCTTCAAAAAGATTCCTGCTTTTTAAAAGATTATACCCATGTAGGTCTTATCCCAATTATCTTCTATACAATCTGCTCATGAAATATATATAGTGCAAAATAGCTGCAAGAATATCTTTTTTTCCTGTTTGAAAACTGAAAATAACTTTTTAGTCAGCCTTCAGGGAAAAAAAGGTAATTAAGTAAGGCTTACCTTTTTACAGGGCTGGGATTTAGCTCAGTTGGTAGAGCACCACTCTCCAGTCTCTGAGGTCCTGAGATCAATTCCCAGCACTACAAAAAAACAGAAGGATGTGGCATTCCACTCCCGAGGCAATTCGAAACATTCAGTCATTGAAAACCTGTAAGGGTCTCTATGAGTCAAACGCGACTCATTGGCACCTAACAACAACAACCTTTTTACGAAATTAAGCTCTTTCTTTGTTTTCATATTTTTTGTGTGTGGTACTTGGGAGTTGAACCCAGGAGACCTCACAAGTGCTGTACCACTGGGTGGAAACACTAGCCCCCCCCCCCTTTTTTTCCCCAAGTCAGGGTCTCACTAACTTATGCAGGTGCCTTTGACCTCAAACTTGTGATCCTCCTGCTTCCACCTCCTGAGTCACTGGAATTATAGGTGTGTGCCACCACACCTGGCTAACATCCTGGTTTTGATAATTTATGCCTTGGTGCTCTTAGGGGAAAGGATCAAGGGCACATATGACCTCTGTACTATATTTTTAACTTCCTGTGAATCTGTAATTTTTCAAAAGAAAATATTCATAAGGCAACCAAAAGAAATTTCTCTTAAATAACTTGTTTGTGCTGAAATGGGTTTTTCTAAGTATAGGCTCAGGAGATTTAATTTAGTTGCTTATTATTATTTTTATTATTTAATATGGGAATCTCACAATGTAGCCCAGGCTGGCTTTAGATTTGGAATCCTCCTGCCTCGGCCTCCTGAGTGCAAGGATTACAGGCATGCATTATAAACACTGCCTGAGTATACTATCAAACTATACTGATAGTTCTCTCCCTTTCAAATTTTAGTGCTCAGACTGAGCAGAAGATTCAGAGAAAGTAACCTTTACCTAGTCTTACATTTGGGAGGGAAGGGAAGGTGAATTTCTGCTGAATTTTGTTGTGCAGTTTTTCCAAAGGTGACTTTAAGGCTTGGAACTTCTTAATCATCCAGAACCCAAATTACAATGAAATATTTTTATGATTTCCTTTTCCAGTAAAAAATTTTTTTTTGAAGTGTTTCCTTTTTTTGAGACAGAGTCTTGCTCAGGTTCTTACCAAACTTGTGGGCTCAAGTAGTTCTTCTGCCTTGGCCTCCTAAGTAGTTGGGGGTGCAGACATGAATCACTGTGCCCAGCTTGTTTCCTTTCATATCTACTTATATTTATTACCGTCTTCAAGTTGTTTTTACCTAAAAATGACAAAAATATTCTATATAATATATAATAAGAAGGAATTAACTTAAAATTAGTGTTTTACCATCGGGACACTTGTCCTAGAGTTGCCAACCAAGCTAACTGGTTCTTACTCTAAGTTAGGTCAGCTGTGCTCCTGGAGTAATTTCTGAATCTTTTTCCTTGCTCTCTGACATTATTATTTTTAACTTGTTAGGCCAACTACCAATGTTTTAGACTTTGCTGCTGTTTTTTCCCATCCACACTTTATTGTGGCTTAGGGACACTGCTATTGTTGTTATCATTCCTCCATATGTGCTTGCTGTTTTCTAATTTTTTGTTTTGTTTTGTTTTTTGGGACAAGGTCTTGCTGTGTAGCCCAGGCTGTCCTGGAATTCACTACGTAGACCAGGCTGGCTTTGAACGCATGTCACTCCTCCTTCCTCAGCCTCTTAAGTGCTGGGATTACAGTTGTGCGCCATCATACCTGGCTTTTGCTATTTTCCTACTTCGCATGAAATAGAAAGTACTACAAAATTTGTGAGCGCAAGGTGGCTTTTTGAGCCACTAGCATTTGTGCTATGACACAGTGCTAATAAACATACACAGTTCTTCAGTGCAACATTGTTTAGCATTATAATTTATATATCCTTATTAAAATTCCAGTTAACAGCAGTTAACAGTAAGGTCTTTTCTAGCCTCATAATTGCAAAACTTCTAATGTCATTATTATAGCTTCCTGTTCTGTTAAATCAAGAAAAAGTGCTCTTTGTAGTACTAGAATTGGAATTTTAGTTAAATTTCACCTCTTTCAATATCAACTTAGATTGTTGTTGTTGTTGTTGTTAGGTGCCATCGAGTCGGTATCTGACTCATAGCGACCCTCATAGGGTTTTCGATGGCTGTTTCGGGATTGCCTTGGGAGTCGATTGCCAGGTCCTTCTCCCATTTTTGCGGTGCTGGGAATTGAATTCGGGACCTCAGAGACTGCAGCGCAGCGCTCCTACCAACTGAGCTAAATCCCAGCCCCAACTTAGATTATCTAAGACAAAAAATAATTATGAGAAAATATTTTAACTATAAGATTCTGGCAGTATCTACAAGGACTATTTTTCAGCTTTAGGTAGGGAAGGATGGTAAATACAAGTACTTGTGTTTTATCTCTAGCTGAGCAAACTCCCTCATAAAAACCTTTTAATCGAGAGAGGGTGTAGTTCAGTGGTAGGCAATTACCTAGCATGTGTGAGAGGTCCTGGGTTCAATCCTAGCACTGCAACAAAAAATATTTTAAAATCATAAAGTTACCTAGGAAACTTGGACCCAGAAGACAAGTGATTTGCTGTCTAGCTTTGTAGCTAATGAAGACTTAGCTTCAGAATGTAAACTTTTAGTATATATTAATTGCAGAAGTTGTCATGACCAAACCAGGATTTGACTCATGATTGAGCCATTCATTGAAGCATACCCCAAAACTTTATGTGAAAAACTTGATTTTGTGTTTTGAGTTTTTTAAGGAAGCTTTTTTTTTAGTATCGAGTAGAGATAATCTCTAGAGGAGAATCTGTTAGTGTTACGGTTTATACTTACCAAAATTGTTATTATTATATTCAAGGAGGTTGAACCCAGGGCCTGACACATGCAAGGCAATTGTTCTACCACTGAGCTGCAACATAAGCCCCTTTTTAATTTTTTTATTTTGAGACAAAGTCTTATTAAATTGGGCAGGCTGCCTCTGACATCAAACTTATGATCCTCTTACCTCAGAGAGCTGAGATTATAGGTTTTTGTCACAACACCTGGCTCAAAATTATTTTTGTAAAGTGCCACTCCATGCGTGGTGGTATGTACCTGTAATCCCAGTACTCAGAAGGCTAAGGAAGGAGGCTCTTGAGTTTGAGGCCCGCTTAAGCTACATACAGAGACCCTGCCTCAAAAAACAAAATCCAACAGAACTCCAAAAAGTAAAGTACCAATCTAGTCATGTGACATAACAACATTGAAAGTTGTTTACTAGTACCTTATTTTCTGGTCCTACAAATGCAATTTTTTTCCATCTTAATTCCTGTGTGACCTCAAGCAGATCCTTAATTATTCCCCATTATGGTTATCTGTAACCTCTAAGACACTGTAGACTATGCATGGGATTTTGTTTCTCAGACACTGTCTTGGTATGTAGCTATAGATGGCCTCATACTTGCTATTCTCCTGCCTCAGGATCTGGGCAGGATTTATTTTTTAATATGGATAACTGAATCTCTTCACTTCCTGTCAGAGCTAACCTAAAAAGGCATACAAAAATTCAGTCTTTTATTTTTGCCAAAACTAAAGATGAATGATGTAATTAAGTAAAGAACAGAGTTGGTTGAAATAGCTGGGAACTCTTACTAATCAGATTTATCTAGAAACATTAGTATATGAAGTATTTAGCAAAGATATTTAATGATTTAGATGAAAGAAAATATGAATAAACACATGAAAAAGCCCAGAAAAAGATATGTGTAATGATGTGCGTGCGCTGTGTGTGTATAATGCTTCTACAGTATATACATATATGTATGTGTGTGTGTGTGTGTATATATTTTACCATGCAATCAGGATGTATTGATAATTACTGGTGACTGGAATGCAGAGGTTGGAAACAAGGCAGCTCAGAGGTTGGAAAATATGGTCTTGGTGACAGAAACAGTGCTGGAGGTGGCATGACTTCACCAGATGGAACATACAGGAGCCAAATTGATTACATATGTGGAAAGAGAGATGGAAAAGCTGTATATCAAATGTCATAACAAAACCAGGTGTTGATTGTGGATCAGACCATCAACTTCTCATATGCAAGTTCAAAGTGAAGCTGAAGAAAATTAGAACAAGTGTACGAGAGCCAAGGTATGACCTTGAGAATATCCCACCTGAGTTCAAAGGCCACCTCAAGAACAGGTTTAATGCATTAGACACAAATGATAGGAGACCAGATGAGTTGTGGCATGACATAAAAGATATCATTCAAGAAGAAAGCAAAAGGTTATTAAAAAGACAAGAAAAAAAGGAAAGGCCAAATTACATGTCAAAAGAGACACTAGAACTTGCCCTTGAATGTCAAGCAGCTAAAGTAAAAGGATACATGATGAAGTTAAGGAACTAAACAGAAGATTTCAAAAGGCAGCCCGAGAAGACAAAAACAAATATTATAATGACATGTGCAAAGAGCTGGAGGTAGAAAATCAAAAGGAAAGAACATGCTCTGTGTTTCTCAAGCTTAAGGAAGTGAAGAAAAACTTAAAGCCTCGAGTGGCAATAGTGAAAGATTCTACAGGGAAAATAGTAAACGATGCAGGAGACATCAAAAGAAGATGCAAAGAGTACACAGAGTCCTTATACAAAAAACAATGGGTAGATGACCAAGCATTTCAAGAGGTTGCATATGAAGAGGAATCAATGGTACTGAAAGACAAAGTGGAAGCCGCCTTAAGAGAACTGGCGAAACACAAGGCTCCAGGAATTGGTGGGATACCAATAGAGATGTTTCAACAAACAGATGCAGCACTGGAGATGTTAACATGTTTGTGCCAGCAGGTTTGGAAAACAGCTACTTGGCCAACTGACTGGAAGAGATCCATATTTGTGCCTATTCCCAAAAAAGGAGATCCAACTGAAAGTGGAAACTATGGGACAATATCATTAATATCACACACAAGCAAAATTTTACTAAAGATCATTCAAAAGTGACTGTAGCAGTACATAGACAGGGAATTGCTGGAAAATCAAGGAGAATTCAGAAGAAGGAAGGGAACCAGGGACATCATTGCTGATGTCGCATGGATATTAGCTGAAAGCAGAGAATATCAGAAAGATGTCTATCTATGTTTTATTGACTACGCAAAGGCTTTTGACTGTGTGGGTCATTTAACAAATTATGGATAACACTTCAGAAAATGGCAATACCAGAGCACCTAATTGTACTCATAAAGAATCTATACGTGAACCAGGAGGCAGTTGTTCGAATAGAACAAGGAAACACTGCCTGGTTTAAAGTTGAGAAAGGTGTGCGTCAGGTCTGTATACTTTCACCATATCTCTTCAGTTTATAAACTGAGCAAATAATCTGAGAAGCTGGACTTTATGAGGAAGAATGCAACATCAGGATTGGAGGAAGACTCATTAACAACCTGCATTATGCAGATAACACAACTCTGCTTGCTGAAAGTGAAGAGGATTTAAAACATTTACTGATGAAGATCAAAGATCATAGCCTTCAATATGGGTTGCAACTAAACATCAACAAAACAAAAATCCTTACAACTGGGTCAGTATGCAACTTCCCAATAAATGGAGAAAAATTTGAGGTTGTCCAAGATTTTGCTTTACTTGGCTCTGTAATCAATGCCCATGGAAGCATCAACAAGAAATCAAAAGACACAGTGCTCTGAGAAAAGCTGTAGCCAAAGATCTCTTTAGAGTATTGAAAAGCAAAGATGTCACATTGAAGACAAAGGTGCATCTGACTCATGCCATGGTATTTTCGGTCGCATCATATGGTTGTGAAAGCTGGACATTGAACAAGGGAGACAGGAAAAGTTTTGATGCTTTTGAATTATGGTGCTGGAGACAACTATTGAATATACCATGGACTGTCAGAAGAACCAACAGCTCTGTCCTAGAAGAAGTGCAACCAGAGTGTTCCTTGGAAGCAAGAATGGCTAGACTGCGTCTTACATATTTTGGACATATAGTCAGGAGAGCTCAATCCCTGGAAAAAGACATCATGTTTGGGAGAGTGGCAGGTCAGCAGAAAAAAAAAGGAAAACCCTCCACCAGATGGATTGACACAGTGTCTGCAACAACAGGCTTAAACATAAATAAGATCTTGTGCCTGGCACAGAATAGGGAAGTGTTTCGATCTGCTGTACATAGTGTCACTGTGAGTTGGACTTGACTCGACGTTACCTGACAACAACAGGTGGCTGAACTCAGGGCCTCCACACATACTTTGCAAGCAGTCTACCACTGAGCTGTACCCCAAGCCCATTTTTTATTTTTTATCTTGACACAGGGTCTTGCTAAGTTATGTGGGCTACCTCTGGCCTCAAATTCTCAATCCTTCTGCTTCTGCCTCCAGAGTTGCATACATGACCATGCCCAACTCTGTATAATTACTTTGTTCTGAGATACATAATATATATAGTAATTAAGAGAATGTAAAATTATATATATATGATCTATTTTATGTATATCTTCTTTTTAAATGTTAAAGGATTACTGTTGTAAATCTATAGTGTAGCAGGCTAGACTAGATTTCACTATGTAGACCAGGCTGGCTTCAAACTTGAGATAATCCTCCTGCCCTAGCCCCCCAAGTGCTAGGATTATGGTATGCACCAGTACAAGCTGGTTCATTTTCTTATTGTAAAATAAAAATAGATTTCTATCAACTTTAAAATTTAAAGATGATATGCACTAGCAAATATTCATCATTAGAGATTTTCAAAGAGTAATCACTTAAACATATGCTCACTTTGGCTAAGATTCACACATTTCAATGTGTGACAATTGAACAACAATGTGACATTGTTTTACATTGTTTTACAATTTGTCCTCTTTTCTCCTTAGATCTCAGTGGTTCTATAGCATCCCCAGATGTCAAATTAAACCTTGGTGGAGATTTTATCAAAGAATCCACAGCTACTACATTTCTGAGGCAAAGAGGGTATGGCTGGCTTTTGGAAGTTGAAGATGATGATCCTGAAGATAACAAACCACTCTTGTATGTAAAAATGATATGTATTTTGTTTTGCTTTGTTTTAAGAGCTACTTTGTGGGATGTTTCTATTATTTCATGTTATTTAAAGATAGATATGGAAAATCTTACTCTTCTCAGTCAAAAACTATGGCAGTTTTCAATTTTCCTAGTAATTTAACACTGAAGCAATAATGAGAGAATATTTTTAACCTATTGAATTGCAAAAATTAAAAGAATGGTAATCCTATGTCATGTACACACACATAGAAAAATATACTGTGAACTGTTTAACTGGATTTATCAGCTATTTCAAGTAATCATGCAGTCTAAAAAAATCAAGACTCTTGAGTGCTTACTATTGAAATTCAGGTTCAAAACTAATTAAGAAATCTCATATAGAAATTCTGAAGCTCCCCCTGAGAGTAGGACAATAGGAAGACTTCCATTTTTTTCATAGTATTTGAAATGTTATTATCATCTGGGGAAAAAAGTAAAGAAATTAATAGTTTTGGAAAGCAAAACCTGTAGCGTTGTAAAATCAAGGAATTACCAGTTTTTCCTAGTAGTAATTATTAGTTGATTAAAAGCTAACATAGCCTGTTTCTTAATGCTATTATACCATATTTCATCAAATCTAAGATGCTATAAAGTATAAGATGAAGTTATTTTATATATTAATAAAAAGGAAAAGTGCCTAAGACAGCATGAAGCTGGGATAGCAGAGAACTCTCTCTTTAATGTAGAGATTAATGAGAAACCACATAGAGCAAGGAGCTGGGCATGGTGGCACACACCTATAATCCCAGTAACTCAGGAGGCAGAGGTAGGAGGATTGTGAGTTCGAGGTCATGGGCAGCCTGCAAGACCCTGACTCAAAATTAAAAATTAAAAATTAAAAATGGACTGGAGATGTAGCCCAGTGGTAGAACGTTTTCTAAGTATGGGTGAGGCCGTGGGCTCAATCCCCAAATACCAAAAAATAAAAATAAAAACAATGATGAAGAGGGAGAAGATAGAGGAGGGGAGTCAGAGAGGGTAATGGGGGAGGTGAACATGAGCAACATACAATGAAATACATGTATGGAAATGTCATAATGAGACCCATTAAGTTGTACACTAAAAAGTTCTAATAAAATAAGATTACTAGGAAAAAAGAAAAGAAAAAGCAAGGAAGTTTCCTTCAGTTTGGCAACTCATTGCCAAACTGGAGTTGGAAGAAAAGATTTCCCCTGAGAATATAATTCCCACACTGGTTTTCCTTTAGGTTTACAGCCTGAATTATCAATATGATTCTAAGAAGTCTCAAGCAGAATTTTGAAAAATTTATTGTTATTATTTAGAGACAAAGTCTCATTGTGTAGCCTATTTTGGCCTTGAACTCACTCTGTAGCACAATCTGCTCTCAAACTTGGTATCCTCTTGCCACTACCTCCTGAGTTCAAGCAGAATTTTTTATGTAAAGTTGTCTTAAATTGATAGTGCCTCCAGGAGATTGGCACAAGGAAAGGCAGATCTTTGAAGCACTTGGCTTCATTTTAGGCTAGCAACAATTATAGACACCAGCAATTGTATAATATGTTCCTGTTTTAGACATGTTGAAATGTTGAAACATGTTTAAAGTTAGGATGTTTCACCTTGGAATGGGTGAAATATGGTACTTTAGATGCAAATATTTTGGACTTCTGGATAGCATACTGTCATATTTAAACTCTTTAAGTTCTTTTGAAACTGTTTTTATATTCAAAATTGTGTGTCTTTTGAGAATTTTTATTTTAAAATTGTAGGGAAGAATTGGATATCGATCTAAAGGATATTTACTACAAAATTCGATGTGTTTTGATGCCAATGCCATCACTTGGTTTTAATAGACAAGTGGTGAGAGACAATCCTGACTTTTGGGGTCCTCTGGCTGTTGTTCTTTTCTTTTCCATGATATCATTATATGGACAGTTTAGGGTAAGTATATCATATTTTATACAAATTCTAAATCTTTTAAGAGTTTCAAAAATTAAAGT
Organism: Pedetes capensis; assembly: GCA_007922755.1. Classification (NCBI taxonomy): domain Eukaryota; kingdom Metazoa; phylum Chordata; class Mammalia; order Rodentia; family Pedetidae; genus Pedetes; species Pedetes capensis. The sequence goes on along the minus strand of VMDO01017393.1, from coordinate 18,883 downwards.
CAAATTATTAATTGTAATAGTATATTATATCTGACTCATAGCGACTCATAGGTTTAGTTGCCTTAAGAGAACACCAATTTATTTATTTATTTATTTTTATATTTCTGGAGGTCAGAAGTCTATAATAAGTCTTAAAGGGCTAAGATCAAAATGTCATCAGGGCTGGTTTCTATGGAGGCTCCAGGGCACAATCTGTTACTTGCCTCTTTGACTTGTAGAGGCTGCCAGCATTCCTTGGCTCCTGGCTACATCTCTACAATCTCTACTTTCATGGTCATATTGCCTTCTCTTCTACTGTACTAAGAATACTTTCTGCTTCCCTCCATCATCATCATCATCATCATCATTATTATTATTATTATTTGCAGTACTGAGGGGTTGAACACAGGGCCTTGCATGTACTTTGCAAGTAAGTGCCTACCACTGAGCTACAACCCCTACCCCTTCATTATATTTTTTATCTTGAGACAAGGTCTTGCTAAGTTACACATGATGCGTCTGGCCTCGAATTCATGATCCTTCTGCCTCTGCTTCCCAAGTCTCTGGGATTACAGGCATGTGCTAGTGTACCCAGCACTTGCTTCCTTCTTTTAAGGACAGTTGTTACTACATTTAAGGCCCACCCAGATAATCCAGAATAATCTCCCCATTGTAAGATCCATATTATATTAGTATACTAATCCTATTAATATTTACCTTGGGTCGGTAGTTTATATCTGGTATTCTGGTGAAGTATTGTAAGGACCATTGAAGAAATTGATTGGGGACTTAGGGCTTCCACCTACCACCTGTCTTTCATCTAGAAAATCTCTAGTTTTATGTTTTGTGTAATCTTCACATTTGAACAGAAGATTCTTCGGCTAAAAAAATAAGGTTCCTAAACCCTCAGAGAATGTCACTCAGTTTGGGTTTGCTTGATGTTTTCGCATGATTGAATTGGGACCATGCATTGTTTGCCATAATGTCACAGAAATGAGATTGTGCCTTTCTCTATATATTAACAGGGAGTATATGATACTAATGTCTGATTACATTGATCACTTGTCTAGGTGATGGGGTAGTGTACAGTTGCTTTTTAAAATAATTAATGGCTTCTGGAGATGCTTTGCAATTATGCAAATGTCTTGTTTCTCATCAGACTTTTGCCTAATGATTTTAGGATTTATGATGGGTCTTACATACAGCAATTATTACTATAGTGTTTCCTGAATGGTAATTTTCTTATTTGCATCATTCCTTCCATGTTTACTAGTGGTATTCTTTAAGGAACAGTTATTCCTTCTTTCCTCTTACTTAATTATTCAGTGGTTTACATCAGTATGGACTCATGAATATTTCTTTTCTGCTCTGGGTTATAATTCAATATTTATTTTATTGCTCAGATTGTTTGTGTCCTTTCAAGATATCTCATCCTTTCTTGAGTACTTCCTTTCCTTTGATCTCATAAAGTGTTTCCAGGCTAATCTTGTGCTTTCCCTGGCCCTAGCCCTGGAGGCCAATATTTTTCTAAGGAATCGTAGTTCTTTCAGCTAGGGAATGTCTAGAAACCAAGATCTGGGCAACTTGTGTGTTTGTATTTTTAGTAGAGTGTTATTTGCAGACCCTCCCAGAAGACAGAGCTTTAAATATGTAGATGTATCATTAAACTGGGTCCAAGTAGTTAAAAATATCTGAAATATCTTCCACATTCTATTACTTAGATAAATGCATACATTTTAGAAACTTCTAGAGAAGTCTGGCAACTTGTTTTAGGAATGGAATGAATTTTTCTTGCAGGATTCTGCAAACCAGGGGGATAGTAGTAAACACTTTCCTCTTGTTTTATAGTTATCTTTTACCATAGATCTTAAAATTCTGAGGTTTTCTTAGGGAATTGATAATTGCTAAATTTTCAGTTTGGTTGTAAAATTATATTACATATTGTATTCTTACTAAGTTTTTGAAAGATAGTTGAGAACTCATACAACTTCTGTGTCCTAAAATTGGGGATGCCAGTCTATCTATATGGCAAAGAATTGAATTCCTAAAAAATTTTCAGTTTATTTGGTACAAAAATATTAATCACATGGTCTTTTTCCCCCTTAAGGTGGTCTCATGGATTATAACCATTTGGATATTTGGTTCACTGACAATTTTCTTACTGGCCAGAGTTCTTGGTGGAGAAGTAAGTAAATTTTGAAAGTAGTACTTGTTTTTTTATGGTAAGCTTTATCTCCCTTCTCCTCCCTTCTCCTCCCCGAACCTTCCTAGGACCCCATAAACTTTATTTTTGGTATTGCGGATATTCATAACAGTTTCTTGTCCCAGAATTACTTTAAAATTATACTAGTCCCTTTCAGATGATCAACATATTAGTATTATGCTTAATAGATATTACAAGGAATGAAGAAAGGAAAGAGCCTATCCTACTTACCAAATAATGTGTAGTTTTTCAGGAAAGCATATAGTTTATTTTCTCTTACAGTAAGTAGTTCTCAGTTCAAGTCAGTTCTCAGGTCATCAGAGTTGTTGTTGTTAGGTGCTGTCGAGGTGCTATCTGACTCATAGCAACCCTACATACAACAGGTGAAATGGTATTATTACTGCTTCTCTGCTATTCATAGGGTTTTCAATAACAGATTGTTTTTTGAGAGTGAGTTGCCAGGTCCTTCTTCCAACCCTATAGCACCTGGTGTTCCCAGGCATCCCCCATCCGAGTACTAACCAGGCCTGACCCTGCTTAGTTTCTGAGATCTGGTGGGGTCAGAAGCCACAGTGGTATGGCTGCAGGGTCTGGTCATCATAGAGATTTCTTTATGTGGGTATATTTATGAATATTTACCATGTTACAAATTAAAATAATTTTAAATACTCATTTAAATCTAACAATAGAGCTGGGCACACACCTGTAATCCCAGCACAGGAGGATTGACCTGAGTTCAAGGCTACATTGTCTACATAGTGAGTTCCAAACCAACCTGGGCTATACAGCAAACCCTGTGTATAAAATAAAATAAAATAAAATAGGATTAACAATAAACTGACTACATTTTAATAAAAACAATACATTTTAAAGAAAAAAATTTTTTTCTAACACAAAAAAGAAGAGTAACACTATTTTAGGTCTTTTACAAGTAGCTTTTTAATGCCTGGCTTGATGGAAACCAGACTCTTAAGATTGGCTCTCTTTATTCAGTCTGTTATGATATGTTGTTTTGGTTAACGTATATGAAGAAAATGAGGCCTTATTAACATAAATAGTTAAAAAAGAATTTTGATGCCTTTTGAGGATGATTGTACATATTCTTCTCTGATACTGAACCAAACTTCAACAAGTAGTATTTTTTAAAATTTCAAACCCTATCACAGGGGCTGGGATTTAGCTCAGTTGGTAGAGCGCCACTCTGCGGTCTCTGAGGTCCCGAGTTCAATTCCCAGCACCACAAAAATGCGAGAAGGATGTGGCAATCCACTCCCGAGGCAATCCCGAAAACAGCCATTGAAAACCCTATGAGGGTTGCTATGAGTTGGACACGACAGGGCTGGGATTTAGCTTAGTTGGTAGAGTGCTGTGCTGCAGTCTCTGAGGTCCCGAGTTCAATTCCCAGCACCACAAAAATGGAAAAAGGGCCTGGCACTTCACTCCCAAGGCAATCCCAAAACAGTCAGCTATTGAAAACCCTATGAGGGTTGCTATGAGCCGGATACCGACTCAACAGCACCTAACAACAACAACAAACCCTATCGATGAACTTTTCATACTCTGTTTCATCAAAATTTGCTTTGAAAGGAATGAGTTCATAATGTCATGCATTGGTCATTTAGGAAGTATAGTTCATTGAGTGTTGCAGGTCTTTTAAATGTTGACATATTTAGGGCTGGGGGTGTAGCTCAGTGGTTGAGAGCATATCTATCATGCACAAAGCCCTGGGTTAAATCACCTGCACTTTAAAAAAAAAAAAAAAGTTAACATTTTATTATACAATGTAAGAAAACACATTAGCTAGACACCATTGTGCATGCCTATAATCCCAGCAACTCAGGAGGCAGAGGCAGGAGGATTGCAGGTTCAAGGCCAGAGGCAGCCTGAGCAACTTAGTGAGACCTGTCTCAACATAAAAGAATTTAAAAATGGGTGGGATGCTGAGGTGCAGTTCAGTGGTGGAGTCCTTGCTAGGCATGTATGAAGTCCTGGGTTCAACCCCTAGTACTACAAGAAAAAGAAAACAGAAAGGAAAAAGAAAACCACATTTATTAATATCACCAGGCATCTCAGCAGAAAAGTCTCTGTTGGAAAGCTATCAAGCTTAGCTTATAATGGTGGATACAAGAGGTTTTATTTAATTTAAATTTTTGCTGTATAGCTAGAATTTTATCATTTGTAACAAATGATGTCAGTTATTTTTATTGAAGCAATAGACTAGCTTCACTCATTTTCAAGAACACACTTGCCATACATAACTCTGAATTACCATAGTTTGTCTCAGTTGTTCTTTCAAGTCAAAATTATATTCTATGGAAAAGCATCTAATTCAACTTTTCACTCAAATGATCGATCATACAATTGTTCTTCCTTGGGATAAGCATTGAATCGGTATACAGCAGAATATTAAAAACATGTATACTCAAAGGTTGATATTTAATAAACTCATTTTTACTGCTTCATTTTTACTGTATTCTTAAGTGAAACTAGCTTTTTCTTTGTGAGTGCGTGGTAGTAAAGGAGATAATAACTACTAATGTATAATTTGTACCATCTTGATTTGTGCTAAGGCAACAGCAGTTTTGGTTTGGTTTGGGGGTTTTTTTGGAAAATTTTAATGTACATCTTAATGTGATTCATTTTGACATGCTTTTCGTTGCGAAATTTCCATATATGCATTTTGATAAACATTATTCATATAGGTTTCCCCTTACCCTCCCCTATGCTTCCCCCCTCCCACCCTTCCCATCTAAGTTTCCCATCTAAGTCTTCTCTATCTTTTACTTAGTAGTATTTTTCTATATGTCCTTGGGTTCCAGTTCTGTTTAAGATAGAAACTTTTCCTGTAGTGGTCTTTGTTTTTATCTTGTTAGAACAATTATATGCATTTTCTAGACCATTTATATTGACATCATTCTTATCTCCCCCCCTTTTATTATGATCTGAACTTTGAATAGGATTTTTCCTTCTTATAATTTTGAATCAGCTCCCTCATATGAGTGAGAACATGTGTTGTTTCTCTTTCTGAGCTCGTGTTCGTTCACTTAAAATAATTTTCTCTAATTCCATCCATTTTGCTGCAAATGACCTTATTTCATTTTTCTTGATTGCTGAGTAGTATTCCATTGTGTATATGTACCATAGTTTTTTTATCCATTCTTCTGTTGAAGGGCACTTTGGTTGATTCCATATCCTTGCTATTGTGAAAAGCGCTGCATTAAACATGGAGATGCAGGTGTCTCTGTGTTATGATGACCCATCTCCCTTTGGGTAAATTCCCAATGGTGTTATAGCTGGGTCATATGGTAGATCTATTTTTAGTTTTTTAAGGTACCTCCATATTGATTTCCTCAGTGGTTGCACCAATTTACAGCTCTACCAACAATGTAAGAGTGTTCCCTTTTCCCCACAACCTCACCAGCATTTGTTGTTGTTTGTTTTATTGATCTTGGTCATTCTTACTGGTGTAAGGTGAAATCTCAGAGTTGTTTTGATTTGCATTTCCCTAATGGTTAGGGATGTTGAGCACTTTTTCATGTGTTTCATGGCTTTACGGAGGCAACAGCAGTTTTAACCATGACTATTGTTCATGTCCTCTTAATACCAATATTAACCAAATGAAAAAGGCAAATAATGTTTTATTATATTATAAAAAACAGTTTTGACCTTACAGTCTTCTGAGTCTCTGTGATCTCCAGGGGTTTCTAGGCCATCTTGAGAACCACTGCTCTATTAATATATGACTTTCTGAACTGCTATGTTATTGTTGTTAGGTGCTGTTCACTCGGGTCCGACTTACAGTGACCCTAAGTACAACAGAACAAAACATTACCCAACATTGTGCCATGCCCAACACTATTGCCAGTGCTTCTCTGCTATTCATAGGGTTTTCAGTGGCTGATCGTTTCAGGAGTGAGCTGCTGGGTCCTTCTCCCAAGCCTGTAGCACCTGGTACTCCCAGGCAGTCTCTCATCCACATACTAACAAGGCCTGACCCTGCTTAGCTTCTGCCAAGGTGGTATGGCTGCAGGCATAAGCTGCAATAAACACAGGAATTCTAGCAGGTTTTCAGTGTAGAGAGTAAAACAAGAGGATGGCAGAGAGAATTACATGTGTACTGGCTCATTAACAGGATAAATTTGTGAATATTGAATGCTAAAGGCAGAAACCATAAGCTCTCTTTAAACTTAATGGAAAGATTTGGCATCTTTGTTACTTAGCTCTAGTTCATCTGCTTTCCATCTTCCAAAATTATGTTACTGTTGTTTTGTCTCCTATTCTTCTCCTATATATGTCTTAAGAAAAGGAGTTTCTCCCCTCCTTTTTTGTAGCTTTTTGTTGTAGTTTTTGTTTGTTGAGAGAGTCTCACTGCATAGTACAGGCTGGCCTCAAACTGGAGATCCTCCTGCCTCAGCCTCCCGAGTGCTGGGATTATAGGCATGCATTACCATGCACAGCTTCTTCCTCTTCCTTTTTTAATGGAGTTTCAGGAGAAGATGATATTAAATGTATATGCTCAGTTCAGCATCTTAACCTAAAATTGAAGTTAATTTAGAGTAACATTTGTGAATTACTCTGTATATGGTGATTTTTCTTGTATTTTATTTTATTTATTTTTTATGGTACTTAGGAGTTGAACCTAGGGCCCTACATGTACTTTACAAGCACCCTACCACTGGGCTGCACCCCTAGCCCATTTTTATTTTTTATTTTGAGTCAGAGTCTCACTAAGTTACATAGGCTCCCTCTGGCCTCAAATTCATGATCCTCTGGTTCCACCCCCCAAGTTACTGGGATTACAGGTATGCAGCACTGTGCCTGGTTTATTTTATTTTATTTATTTATTTATTTTTATTTATTTATTTTTTTTTGCGGTACTGGGGGTTGAACCCAGGGCCTCGTGCCTGCATGCTCTGCAAGTGCTGGACCACTGAGCTGCACCTCAGCACATTTTTTTTACTTTTTGAGACAGGGTCTCACTAAATTACGAAGACTGCCTCTGGTCTCAAACTTGCGATCCTCCCACCTCCGCCTCCCGAGCCCCTGGGATTACAGGCGTGCGCCACCACGCCCGGCCCGTGGTTTATTTTATTTTTGAGACAAGGTCTCCATATGGTAGCCAAGGCTGACTTTGAACTCACACTTCTGCCTCAGCCTCCCAAGTTGCTAAAGATTATAGGCCTATATCACCATGCCCAGCTGGAAGTCTTAAATGATGGTAATAATAATTCTGATAGACACTTGAGATTATTTATGTTTATCACTCCTTATATCCTATGCACACTGTTGATATAGAAATTAAGAGACCTAGATCTTAATTTGAACTCTATCACCTACCAACTTGGCCTTCCCTAGCAAAGTACTTGGTCTCACTGAGAATCATTTTCTTCATAATAGAGACAGTAATGCCTACTTCATAGGATTGTTATTTCATTTGATCTTCACAGTATGGAAGCCCTGTGCATAGAAGTCACTAAAAAGTATGTTTTTCTCCACTCTCTCTTGGCTGTCTTCCTTTCCCTTCTGTCTTAATTTGTCACATCTAGCTTCTCCGAACCTTGGATTTTTCATCTGCATTGGGTGGTTGTATTCCCTTTAAAAAATCCTTCTTCTGGGCTTGGTGGCATATACCTATAATCCCAGCACGTGGGAGGCTGAAACAGGAGGATCACAAGTTCAAAGCCAGCCTGGGCTGTATAACAAGACCTTGTCTCAAAAGTAACCAAAAACAATAATTCTCCAATAATTCAGGGGAAGTACTGGCAAAGTGCAGTGAAAGTGATTAGACAATCCTGGAGCACAAGAGAGAGATAAGGGCTAGAAATGAAGGTTTGAGTATCATCAGCAAACTGATGCTAGTTGAAACCAATGTGATTTGTGATAGGGCCTAGGAACATGGCAAACTATGTAGTAATTTGAAATATAATGAGTATGACATGCTATGATTTCTTCTTAACTTTCACTTATATAAGTACAGTAAACAATACATGATATTTAATAGTGATTAAAATGAGTATCTTGATTACTATGGTATTTATCAAAAATTTTAAAAATTCACAGGTTGCATATGGCCAAGTTCTTGGAGTTATAGGATATTCATTACTTCCTCTCATTGTAATAGCTCCTATACTTTTGGTGGTTGGATCATTTGAAGTGGTGTCTACACTTATAAAAGTAAGTAATGTAATATAAATTATATAGTTTATTGCTTTGTAATAGCAAAAGAATACTAGTTCACCAGATCAAACTGTTGGTAGTATTTTGTAATAGAGACCTTCTTCACTGATTTTACTAATTGAATTTCTTTTACTTTTTTTTACCTTTAATTATCAAAAGTCATGAAATATGTATTGGCAGAGGGAAAACAAATCAAGTTTCAGGATATGACACCCAGCATTTCTTTTTATATTTTGCAGTCCTGGAGAGTTGAACCCAGGGCCTTGCCCATACTAGGCAAGTGGTCTATCATGAGCTGGACTTCATTTTTTAATTTTGAGACAGGGTTTTGATAAGTTGTTCAGGCTGCCTCTGGCCTTGAACTTGCAGTCCCTCCTGTCTCAGCCTCCTGAGGAGCTAGGATTACAGGTGTGTGCCACAGTGCCCACCTCAGATAGAATTTGTTAATATTGACTTTTTCTTTATAATTTTTTTCATCTAACTTAGATTTTGAGGGGAATATTTATTTAAAATTCTACTGAACATTTATTTAATCACTGTTACTTTTACTTAAATATTAGCTCATCAAATACTATAGACATGGTTCTAATAAGTTTGATTTTCTGTAATGCAGATATCAGGACTTCTTTCTTTTGTGTTAAGCTAAATTACATATTTAAATGTTTGAGTAGTAGTATAACTTTAAATTTTGGTGTTTATTAATGTTGAATAGGGCTGGGATTTAGCTCAGTTGGTAAAGTGCTGCGCTGCAGTCTCTGAGGTCCCGAGTTCAATTCCCACCACTGCAAAAATGGGAGAAGGGCCTGGTAATCCACTCCCAAGGCAATCCCGAAACAGCCATTGAAAACCCTATGAAGGTCACTGTGAGTCAGATACCAACTTGACGGCACCTAACAACAACAACAATGTTAACTAACCTTAGAAAATAAATGACCACTCTAGCACCCAGCATGTACACATAAAACACAATGAATTTTGTGTGTGTGTGCTGTACCGGAGGGCTCAACCTAGGATCTTGCACATACTTTGCAAACACTCTACCACTGACCTGTACCCCCAGCCCCATTTTTATATTTTATCTTGAGACAGAGTCTCATTGAATTATGCAGGCTTTCTCTGGCCTGGAATCTGTGATCTTCCTACCTCAGCCTCCCTAGTTGCTGGGATTGCAAGCATGTGCTACATTTTTAGAATTACAATTAGGTACCCTTCACACTAATTTTTTTGCTCTTAAGTTATCAGATCAAATTAATGTTCATGAGATTTTATTTCATTTAAAGTTAATTACTAATTCCAAAATAAAAATAAAAGAATTAATGATTCCTTTTAGAATTTGGTAACTAAAGGCTAATACTGATACATATGCATTGAGTATTAAAAAGAATATGGGTTTTGGAACCAGTCAGTTCTGAATTTAGATCCTAGTTCTGTCCCCTTTCATTGTCTGTCATTTTGGGTATATCTTAACTTTTCTTACTTCTAGTTTATTCTTAACAATGAGACTTTTTTTTTTTTTTTTCCTTTTTCAGTACTAGGGATTGAACCCAGGGCCTTGTGCATGCTGCGCAAGTGCTATACCACTGAGCTGAATTTGCAGCCCCATTTTTCTTTTTCATTTTGAAACAAGATCTTACAAAGTTGGGCAGGCTGCCTCTGGCCTCAAACTTGGGATACCCCTGCCATAGCTGCCCAAGTAGCTGCAATTATAGGTGTGCACTACTGCACTTGGAAACAATGAGGATCTTAACAACTACGTTTTTTAGGTTTTGTTATGAAGATTTTAAAGTATAGTGCTTAGTATAGTGCTTGGCATAGAGTAGATACTCAAGTGGTAGCTGCTATTACAAATATATAAGATTATATTGAAATTATCTTTTATTTCTCCTTCGCAGTCCTGTGGAGCGAACCCAGGGCTTCCCACGTGCTAGCCAAGTGTTCTACTACTAAGCAACATCCCAGCCCTTGATTTGTTTTGAAATAGGATCTCACTATGTAGCGCAGGCTAGCCTAGAACTTGCAATCCTCCTACCTCAGCCTCCCAAGTACTGGAATTATAGGCATATACCACCACTTCCAGTTTGAGGTCATCTTTATATGAATTGTTTGAACACTTTTCTTTTTGGTGGTAGTTAGGGACTGAACCCAGGGCTTTGCACATACTGTCCAAGTGCTCTACCACTAGGCTGCACCCTTAACACATTTTTTATTTTTTGAGTCAGGATCTCATTAAATTACATGGAGTGACTCTGGCTTCAAACTCACAATTCTTTTGCCTCCTTCTGAGTCACTGGCATTGCTGGAATGAGCCACATTGCCTGGCTGGTCCATAATATTCTTTATGAAACACATGAATGTATTGTTAAAAAAAATGGGAAAATCAGCTAGATATGGTGGTACATGCCAGCACTCAGGAGGTGGAGGCAGGAGGGTCTCACCAGGAGGAGAGCAAGTTTGAGGCCTGCCTGGGCTACAGTATAGTGAGTTAAATGCCAGCCTGGACAACTTAGCAAGACTCTATCTCAAAATAAAAATTTAAAAAATAATAATACATGCAAACTGTGGGTGCAGTGGCACATGCCTTTAATCCCAGTGACTTGGGAGGCTGAAACAGGAGGATCATAGGTTTAAAGCCAGAGGCAGCCTGTGTAATTTAGTGAGACCTTGTCACAAAATACAAAGTAAAATATGGGCTGAGGGTACGGCTCAGTAGTTGAGAGCTTGCAAAAAGCATGTGTGAGGCCCCAGGTTCAACTTCTCAGTACTCCCCCTCCCCTGGCCAAATAAATACATTCAGCAGAATGTATTCAGTAAATAATGTCTTTTTTTAAATAGGCACTTCAAGTATATATTTGTAGAAGTTAAGGAAAAGAGAAAGAATGAACATTCTTGATAAGTTTTATTATTTACCACAAATGATGGTTAACGTTTTAAAATATTGTAAACATTATATTCAGTTTATGATACTCAAAAAGCTAAATGATTTACTAATATTCTGCCTTTTGTCTTTTTTTGTTGTTTTTTAAGCTATTTGGTGTGTTTTGGGCTGCCTACAGTGCCGCTTCATTGTTAGTGGGTGAAGAATTCAAGACCAAAAAGCCTCTCCTGATTTATCCAATCTTTTTATTATACATTTATTTTTTGTCCTTATATACTGGAGTGTGATCCAAGTCATACATGAGAAGAAAAAGGTGATGTTACATTTGTATGTAGGCTCTGAACTCTTGTTGAAGGGATTGGGGAAAACGTTACTGGTAAAATTTTACACATTCCAGATGTAAAGGCAAGTTTAAAGTCTTTTTAAAACAATATTTTTTGTATTTAATTAAACAATTGCTATTATCTGGGATTTTTTGGTCAGAATTCTAAATTCTGTTTGATTCTTCATATTCCAGTGAATAAAATATAAAAGCATTGTGTTTTTAAGATTGTGTCAATATTCACCTAAAATCTTGTGCCAAAAGCACCTGGATAAGTAATTATATTTCATTTGAAGGACAAATTTGACAAAATCCTGATAATCTAAAAGTGCAATTTTTTTTTCTTTAGAGTTTTCTCCTGCATCACAGATCCTGTAGATATATATTTATATTTATACATATATTTATGAAATAATTCTTATTCACAAAATATATTTCTGAATAGCGTAAAAATTAAGATATTAAATCTGATGCTTAAAAGCGCTTTCTTTAATTTGGCTATTAATCTTTTTAATTTAAAATTTCTTTTTTAAATTGTGTATAATTTCTTTTTCTTCTGTATGTGAGTGTGTATGTGTGTGTATGGTAGTGAGGGTGTTGAACTTAGGCCTTTGCACATGGTGGGCAAGTACTCTACCACTATCCTGCATCTCTGGCCCCTTTTATTATTTTTATTTTTGAGACAAGATCTTACTGAGTTGCACAGATTGCCTCTGGCCTCAAACTCGTGATTCCCCTGCCTCAGCCTCCCAGGTTGTTGGAATTAGAAGCATGAGCCATAATGACTGGCTTGAATTGTGTGTGATTTTTAAAATAATAGTTACTGATGTAGATTTGGTTTGTGTGGATGTACTTTTAAAAGCCATTTTTGAATGTTTAAACATCTTATTTAAAGTTTATGTTTCTCTTTCTGACCAAAGGAACAAGAGGTATAGTGGATATGGCAGTCATTAAAATTATTAATATATAGGAAAACAATATTTATAGCATCAGTAAATATTTTTTAAGTGGTACACCTAAATCAGAAAAGTTGTGGTGGGTAGGAGACCTTTACCACCTTACAGTCCTAAACAATGTTATATGAAGTAGAAAATAAAATGTTTTCCTGCTGTGTGTTTTGTTTTATAACACCTTGTTCTGTATTATTTGATATTTCAAAAAGTATTAGGCCCTCTCTAACAAGTGTACAATTTTTGCTAAGGAAAATACTAAGAAATTTTTATTAGTGATTTTTTTGGTAAACCATAAGTTTTACATATACCTTTAATTAATATTACTTTGTAAAGTAGATAAAATGTTTTATTTATAGCCTTAAAATAGCAAATTCCTACTAATAGCAAATTACTGTATTATGTTTTCTGGTCTCACTCGAAGAGTTAACTGCTGACCTCAGTATGGTAGCATGGTTATCTGTTGGTATGTATTCCTTGACAAACTCATCCACCAGGAAATATCCAGCACCGCTGAAGGAAGTCTACAAATTAACGAGGTTTGAAGCCCATCTCTCTTCTTTTCTCCCTACCCCAAAAAAAGAAAACAAAAAGGTTATTTTATTATTTTTATTTCATTTCATTTCATTTCATTTATTTTAGTACTGGAGATAGAACTCACGGCCTCAAATGAGCTTGGCAACTACTGAATTTCCAACTCAAAAAAGCTGCTTTTAAACTGCAGGAAAAAGAGGGCCAGGTGCAGTGGCTCATGCCTATAATCCTAGCAACTAAGGAGGCAGAGGCAGGATTGCAAGTTTGAGGCCAAGACAGCCTGCATAACTTAGTGAGACCCTGTCTCAAGATAAAAGAGTAAAAAATTAGCTAGGGATGTGGCTCAGTAATATAGCACTTGCAAAGCATGCATGAGGACCTGGGTTCAATCTCCCAGTACCACACACAAACAAAAACATGTGAGGCCCTGGGTTTAACCCCCAGGATTACTACATAAATAAATAACAAAGATAAGTAAACTGGAGGAAAAATGTTAAACACTTTTGAGCTAGAGTATGGAAAATTATAATATTGAATTTGTTTGTTTGTTTGTTTGTTTGTTTGTTTTTTGGGTACTGGGGATTGAACCCAGGGCCTCGCGCTTGCATGCTGTGCAAGTGCTGGACCACTGAGCTGCACCCTTGTCCCATTTTTTTTACTTTTTGAGACAGGGTCTCGCTAAGTTACCCAGACTGCTTCTGGTCTCGATCTTGCGATCCTCCTGCTTCCACCTCCTGAGCCGCTGGGAAATACTTATTTTTTTAAAAACAGATTAGAATAACCAGAGGTATACAACTTGTAGAACTTAAAATAATATGAAGTACTAAGGAAGGATTTATGACTACAAATTCAACAACTACAAGATGAACATTTCACACTTAGAGATTCTTGTGGTCATTCCTTTGTTGTAATGGATTATTTGGTGTTCTTTGTTTTTTGCTGGGCTGGGAATTGAACCTAGGGCTTCCCACATGCTGGGCAAGCACTATACCAGTGAACTACACCCTCTGGCCCACATTATTTGGTATACAGAGTATTGACCCTGGAATCTTCCCCCAAAAGCTTAGAGGTCAGGACCAGGTTGTAGAATTTTGCCAAGGGGTAATTCAAGGGATTTTTAGGCTCATCTCTATCAAAAAATGGCTTAATTTTTTAAAAGTATCATTGCTTTAAGATGTGCATAAAGCCCGGGCACTGTGAAATATCCCTCTAATCCCCGTGGCTTGGGAAGCTGAGGCAGGAGGATTGTGAGTTTAAATCCAGAGGCAGCCTACACAATTTAGGAAGACCCTGTCTCAAAACCAAAAAAAAAGGGGCTACGGGTGCAACTCAGAGCACTTGCCTAGTATGTGCGAGGACCTTGGTTTGATCCCTAGAAAAAAAAATGTGCATAAAGTTCACTTAAGTGGATCATCTTTATCCCTAATGATATAGGATAAAATGAAGTATCTGTGATCTAAAGAGTATTTTAAAATAATAGCATTTAATCCTGAGAACTGCTTTGATTAGGGTGTATATAAATAAAATTTATAATGTTTCAAACTGAATCAATATCATGTGCTAATCAGAAAAGTAGTTAAGACGTACTGTCAGTTTAGAAACATTTGTAGATGTATACAAGATACAGTACTGCTATACCAATAATGGTGCACTGGCCATAAAAATGTACTCCTTGAATTTTTATATGATAGCTTTTCTAAGCCATACTGATTTTTAATCATGACTTCCAATCTAATTATTAGGTATTTTTTGAAACAGAAGTAGTCAGGTATCTCTGTATTCTTTGTGTCATCCTGTGTGCATGTGCATGAGCATGCTTTTTTAAGTATTGTCAGTTAAAGTACTACTGATGAATGGTAATCCCCCAAAAAAATTGTGAGACATGTTTACTTCTATTTCACATTGATTGTAAAATAACTTAAATTTTGATTAAGCATCAAAGTCTGTATGTAATCAAACGTTTTGTTAGAAAGTAGTTTAGAAAGCCAAGCATGATGGTGCACACCTGTAATTCTAGCAACTGAGAGGCTGTTGCAGAATGATCCCAAGTTTGAGGCCAGCCTGGGCTATCTAGCAAGACTAGATGCTGTCCCAAAAAAAAAAAAAAAAAAGGAAGATCAGAGTTATATGAATCATTATAAAGCTGCTTATTTCTGAGATCTGTAAGACTGTTGGATATATAATATGTTTTTTCCAAAAACTCCCCCCAAAATTAATATCTTAAAATAGAGTTATATGCATATACGAAAATGTCACAATGAAATACATGTCAGAATGAAACACAATAAGTTGTACATTAAAATTTTCCAATAAAAAATAGTTATAAATTAGTGAAAATTTACATTTTACTAAAATACAAAATAGATATTTTTGTTTAAATATTGTTTAAGATTCATTGAGCAGTAAACATGAATGATTTACAATGATATGCATGTATGGAAATGTCATAATGAAGTCCATTAATTTGTACATTAACAAAAATGTAATAAAAAAAGAAAAAACAAAATTTAATAACTTACTTTTAAATTTTTGATGTGATAAAATATTAAATAAAATAATGCCTTTACAACCTAACAGAAACACAGAATATTTTTCATATTCAACAAAACTAGTTTAAACAGTTGTGGGTTTTTGTTTTGTTTTGTTTTTGAGTGTTTGCGGTACTTGGAGGTTGAACCCAGAGCCTCACATATACTTTGCAAGTGCTCTACCACTGGGCTGCATTCCCAGCCCAGTTTTTATTTTTTATCTTCAGACAGGGTCTTGCTAAGTTACACAGGCTGCCTTTGGTTTCAAACCTGCCATCTTTCTGCCTCCTGAGTCTCTGGGATTACAGGTATGAGCCACCATACCCAGTAGTAGGGTTTTTTTAATTGCATATTTTGGCTAGTTTTTGGACTTTGTGACACTTTCGTTTAAAAAATACCTTCTATACAATTTTTTAAGGTTGCGTTGCATGGCAATCTGAAATAAGTCTTTTTATTTTTTTTTTCAGACATGATCTGTGTACCCCAGGTGGGCCTGCCTGGAACTCACTATTTTGCCCAGGGTGCCCTCAAACCTATGATCCTCCTGCCTCACTTTCCCAGGTGCTGAGATTACAGCTATATTGCACTGTGCCCAATTGAAACAGGTCTTTTTATGTGTGTATGTGGTGCTGGAGATCCAACCCAGTGCCTCTTCCTAGGCAGTTGCTCTACCATTAAGCTATCCTCTCAACCCCACTTCTTTATTTTTCATTTTGAGTCAAGATCTTGCTAAATTACACAGGCTGCCTCAGGCCTTGAATTTGTCATCCTCCTGTCTCAGCTTTCCAAGTCACTGGAATTATAGGTGTGCACCACCATGCCTGGTCTTGAAGTAAGTCTTAATAGAAGTAAACATCACCCTTATCGATTTTCCATACTGATATTTCAGTTACATAAACAAAGCAATATTGTTTTAATGTTTTCCTTCATTGATGTTTTCTTTAATTGATGAATCTTTCAGCTTTATACTATTTTTCCCTTTAAAAACTGAATTAAAAGGTTCGGGATGTAACTCGGTGGCAGACCACTTGCCTAAAATGCACAAGTTATTGGATTAGGTCCCCAGCACTGGGGGAAAAGAACTAAATTACAAGTGCTCTATTGTTTATTTGTATAATTTCCTAGCAGCATTTTGTGCGTTTTGGAATCTGTTGACACTTTTTGAGTAAATCCCTAAAATATGGTTTTGACATCAAAAAGGCTTAATGTTCTTAAGTCATTGCACTTCATAGTAGTTTCTGAAGAAAATTCTACTTATGAATATGTTTTCTTTATAACACATTGGTATAAATTTTAGACTCTGCTGTGTCTTCTTGGTGTGCAGTATTGTGAAAAATGTATGAGAGAATGTTACCTATACAAGTCATGTTTTGTTAAGGATGAAACTTAAGGTTACATTTCTCTTTCAAAATTTTTTGATATACTGGTATTGCAGTTTGGAAGTTACTTTAAGAAAAATGTAGGGATGAATAAGGTGTCAGTAGTAAGATCATTTCCTACCTCACATTTTGTATTGGTGGCAACATAGTTTTACCTTTTCTGTTTTTAGTAAAATATCCATAAGTTTTTACTTTGAAGATGTATATAGTTTGCAAGTGATTGAAAAAAATTCGTTAATTACCCCCCCCACATAGGTCAGTGGTATACTAATGTTATCACTACAATTATTTTAAGTTATATGTTAATATAAAAAATAATATTTTTATAAAATACTTTGAACACAACCTATAATTAGTATATGTGAAAATTGTTAATATTTACGAGAAGGAAAAGTAGGCATTCCTATCTGCAAGAATTTTGCTATATTAATACTTCAAATATAAGTAAGTTAGGTTTGTCAACAATGAAAAACTTTAATTTTTCTATACTAGTTGCCACTGACCGTTTTTTTTAAAAAGCAAAAAAAAAAAAAAAAAGATAACCAAAGTGGCTTGCTGCTTTTCACATGATTAACACTTGTTTAAGAATAAGTGATTGAAATTCTACATTTTTGCTTCATTTTATGATAGTCCTACTCACTTTTGTTATATCCACAGCCCCTAAAGTTTCCCTTAAATAATGAGCACCATTTGATTGAACAACCCATATGTTTTATAATCCGTATGCAAAATTACTTGCTATGGTAATTACAGTCTCTCCATTGTTTTTGTTAGGTGCCACTGAATCAAGTATGATTCATAGTGACCCTTATATACAACAGAACCCTCTGCAACATTGTGCCCCGTACTATGTCAGTGCTTCTCTGTTATTCAGAGGGTTTTCAATGGCTAATTGTTTTAAGAGTTGGCTTTTTTTTTTTTTTTTTTTTCCTTTTAGGTACTAGGGACTGAACCCAGGGCCTCACACATACTTTACAAGTGCAATACCACTGAGCTGCACCCCCAAACTCTTTAAAAATTTTTTTTCTCTTGAGTCAGGGTCTCATAAATTATGCAGGCTGCTTCTAACCTGAACTTGAGATCTTTCTGCCTCTGCCTCCCAAGTCACTGAGATTACAGGCCTGTGCTACCATGCCCACTGGGACTTGGCAATATCTTTACCTAATACATGTCTGTTTTCAAAGGGCGGTACTTAGTGATGATCTGAAGAATGAAATGTTGAAAAGAAATAGCATTTGAATTTGTTACCCTTAATGTGAAGGGACAATAAATAGTCAATTATTTATTGAGCATTTACCGTGTGCCAAATGCTAGGTGCAAACATATAATGACATACAAAGAAGACTCCACTTTAATGAGCTTGTGTTGCCATGGAAGACAACCAATTAATTTCACAAATAAATTGTAAAACAATTGCAACAAATGAGAAAAAGAAATCTGTGGTGGTAAGAGTGTGTAATGGAAAAAATTATAGAAGAAGAGCTTTCCTTCTCTGAGGCTGTGATGCTTAATTTAAAATTGTAGGGATAAATAAGTTAACTAGGCAAGGATGGTAGGGAAGATATTCCAGATAGTAGGATTAGCAAGTGGGTAAAAGGAATTGGAAGCTACTGTAACTGAAGTTTAGCAGCTAATGAAATTGAACAGTAAGTCAGCACCATGTCTGACATTGTAGGCCATGCTTCCTTTGTCAAAGCTTTTGATTAGGAATATGGGGGCCAGGAGCATGTGGTTTTTAATATTGTTTTAGTTTGGTTTTTGAGACAAGGCTTCTCCATATAGCCTAAACTGGCCTGAAACTTGCTCTGTAGCCCAAGCTGGCCTCAAACTCCCCATCCTCCTGCCTCAGCCTCCCCAATGCTGGGTTTACAGGTGTGCACCACCATGCCTGGCAATGTGCTCTTAATACTAAAGGCCAAAATATGCAGTTGTACTC